>VXAD01009322.1:795304-869673 GCA_013399195.1 Dicrurus megarhynchus
AAAAAAAAGAAGAGGAAAATATAAACTACCTTGGTCCTGATTTATAGCCGCTCTTATCTTTTAAATCCATCCACTTGGGATTTTGTGCTGCTCCTTTTTTTTTTTTTCAGATTACCCTGCTGAAAAACAAAATAAACAAAAAAAAATCCCTAAAACACTGAATTCCAAGGGAAGCAGATTTCCCCAAGCCCAGTGTACAGTGATGAGGTTATCTGTGAGAAAGGTCCTATTTCTTGGTGAGCGAAGACACTAATGAAAATCAGCATTCTAAAAGGATATTCTGCAGCTGTCTTCATAAAAAGAAACTGATTAGTGGTTTGGACGGTTCTAACTCTGTAAATTATCAAACAAAATACGGCAGAAGCATCCATTTACGTATATGAAAATTACAATTTGAACATCACACTTAGAGCACATTAATCAACTTCATTCTTCGTTTTTATGCCTAATGAGGCTTTTCAGAAAGGTAAACAGCTTTCTAAATAAAGTTGCCTTGGCAAAAATGGATTAAATGCATCCCTATTTGATATTTATTTATTTATTTTTTATTTATTTATTTATATGGTTTTTTTATTATTTGTCTATTTATTTATTTATTTATTTAAGTAGATGTGATTTGGTAAGATGTGGATGAACATTTGGAATGACCAAGCTTCTGCATTATAAACACTGGCACCAACAGGGGCAGAAATAAATATAACCTATTCTTGTTCTGTCCCATTTCTCTTTATTGATTTAATCTCTTTCACAACAATGCAGCCTTGTAATTGTGCAAGTGTGAGATTTTTGCAGGCTTTATAATAGTCATATCTCACCATCTTTTTCTGTACCTTCTCCCTGTTAAAGCTCTGTCTTCTTTCATCTGTTGATTTGGGGGGAGGGGAAGGAAGGGACAGGGAAGGAGCTGTTGTTTTTTCCCCCAAAAGATCTACATTTAATTATTTCTCATTGTCTTTGTAAGTATTGCTCCTTTAAGTATTACTTTTTGGTGCTCAGACCATGAAACACAATTGCTTTAACTGTTTGTGAGAGTTTGTGTTTATTTTGCTTGGTGTTTGTACTGATTGTTTGGATAGTTAGACATATAAATTACATCCTGTTGCAGAAGGTTTCCAGAATTAATACAGTGATTCAGCTACTCAAAAAAATAGTTGAAAAAATAAAATGGTATGTTAGAAGTGACATCAATTTTCAGCCTCAGCACAATGGCGATGTGATGCTTCACTTGGTTGCACCAATATGCTTTGTATTTACTCCATCAAAGTCAATGTATCAAGGCCATAACATCTCTGTGCAGACTTCTGGCTGCATTTGGATGCTGCATCAAGCCACTCTGAAAAACTTGAGTATACGTTTTTATTTATTGTCAGATGCCAGAACACAGTATATCATGTCCCTATGCTCTGCTCCAGGTGAGGGATAACTCAGTTCTGTGTCCTTCAGTGAGCAGCATGGAGATAGCACCACTCTTTCCCTACTATGATCTGGGTGGTGCAGAAATGATTACTTACTAGATTACCAATGATACGAAACATTTTCATCCTTTTCTACCTTTTGGCGATTAGGTGATCCTGTCTGGTGCTTCTGGGAGTAAAAAGTACCAGCGTACCAGATCTCTGTCTACTTTTTGTGACTCATGGATTAAACAAAGCAGAAGTTGAGTCAGTAGGTGACCTGCTGGATGCTTGGGAAGGATACTTTACTCTGTATTCTGGTACTGATTATCCGTGCATATCACACAGTTCCTTCCTGAAGGTTTTTATAGAACACATATTAGTCTATATTTACTCTAGAAAAAATGTTGTCATTTCAAGAGAAGATTCATTTCTTCCTCAGTCTCCTCAGTCAATAGCATTCCATGAAAAAACAGACCTCACAGGTCGCAGTGTGGAAATTGCATGTCGTGGGCAAAAGATGGAATCTCAAAAACATGCTACCTTTTTTATCAGTGCCTTTTCATATATGATATTTCACATAGAATCATCACCACGCATGTCTTGTTAGAGATTTGGGGAGTCAAAGGACTTTGAAACTTCTTTTTCTTGCTGATGAACAGCTGACATGAGAAGAGGAAAGATAGATCTCCGGAATGGGATGTACAGAAACAACAAATGAGAAAGGCAAGAAAACTGCAGATGTGAAATGTGAAATTCTGCACATCAAAAAACTACCTGTATCTGACTTTAAGTTCACCCCACTTGAAGTAAATATTTCTACCAGCTTGCAGAGAAGCTATTTTGTAGAAATTTTCTTTCATGACCTTAAAACTTCTTTTTTTTTCTACCAAGAAAATTTGGGATATCCTGACAGAAGTCTGGCCCAGAGCAACTTATCAAGGTTCCCTTGGAAGTGATGGAGATATGCCAATTTACACTACCCTTGTTTTTTGTGATAATGGATAGTACATGGATTAGATAATATCATGTTACTGAGAGCTGGAACAAAGGTCTGGGAATAGAACTGTCTATTGATCACTGGACTAACATATGGAAGCTTCTTAATGTTCCTTTAGGAAGTGAGTGCCCTGAGCTGTTTCATATCTCTGCTGCAGAATATGCTGATCTAGTATCATGCACTTAACCTTCTCTCATTCTATTTATTATACCATATTAGCAAGGTTTTACAACATATTAAAGTACATCTTTGCAAAGGGTGATCAATATATTTGCTCAACATAAGTGTGTACAAAGCTACCATTGCAGTGGAATTCATTGTGCTTGTTTGTTTTTCATGTTTAAAGTAAATTAAGCTGTTGCCTTAAATAATACCAGTGCCTTTCAAATTTCTGACCTCATGATGGCAGGTGAACCCATGGGTCCAGGCTTCTAACAAGGCCAGAGTAAACCCCTGGCACTGCGCCTTGAATGGTGATCTGCCAAGAAATTACTTACAGCATGCAACCCCCTTTGCAGGAGACACAAATAGCAGGCAGTAGTCACTGGTAGAAATGCTGCCAGGGTGCTCTGATTTGATACTGATTTGTTTCTTTAGTAGCTGGAATAACTCTTGGTTATCTCCTAGGTTAAAAAAGGGCTTCCTTCTATTGGCAGGACATCGAGACAAGGATGCAAAAATGCTACTTGACAAGATCCAGACAGCTTCGTACTGAAACACAGAAAAACATGCATGTGAAAGGAAATAGGGTTGAAACTTAATTCCTTATCACCAATAACAACTGAAGCCATCTATACTATACCTTCTTTGAGAAAGGATGGCACACAATTTTTATACAGGAGGTCTATTAATTGAAGTTCATAACAGTGATGTGTGTTACAACATGGTCTTTCTCCCCTTTATTTTCTTTAATACTCATCATTCTATCAAAAATATTTCTGCCTAGTGCTGCATAATTTAGGCAATCCACTTGACAAGGACCTAGTAGTGGTCATTGTAGTGAATTCAAATCAAATACTTCCTGTTCAGAAGATTTCAGACTTAAGTGCTGTCTTTCAAGCTGTCACAATTTAACAAATAGCTCCCACTCATAGGAGTAGCCACGCTCTTCTTGCTTGCCTTGTGTTGGATGTCTGACCATATCATGAGTAGACTCAGAAATTTAAAATGCATTTAAAATATGTCACCTATTTCAAAACCACCCAAAATAAAAGGGATGGAGAGGGAATGCAAATAGTTTTCTGTTGGTTTGGTTCTTTATTCTGTCTCACTTGAAGAGCTGATGAGCAACCATAAGGTTGCAAAAGAGAGTAGAGTTATAGGGTTAGGAAATGGCCAGTGTTGGGAGACTGGCTGTTCCTTCATTGCCAAGGAGCTGTTATATTGAAGTAACTATAATGTGGAGCCTTAGATGTTTTTTTTCAGAATAACTGCTCATATTTGAAAAACATCCCCCCTGCAGATTTGCATTCTGTGCCTGTATTTTGTTCACGGTGAGCACAGAATCTCCGAGCAGTTCTGATAGGCTTCCCAGAATTCCATGGTATCTATGAATTTATCCAGATAACTTGTATTATATACTTCTGGGTGTCTCTGTATGTGTATGTGTATGCATATGTGTATGTAACAACAACACAGAGTGATCTGAGGGTGATCTGATGCACTGCCTTCCATCTGCTGTAGAAATATTTTTATCTTCAAAATTAAATAATGACAACAATATGCAGATTTTTTTTTTTTCATTTATTGCACAATGATCAGGGAACAGAGCATAACCCTATCTGGAAGTGATATACATAATTCTTTAAGAAATTTGGCAGTCTAGAGATGATTTACTTGGTATGCTGCCATTAAACCTACCGTATACCCTACTGTTTAGTATTCAGCTGCATTGGGGATTATTTTGCTGCACTCACTTGTTTTTTTGTACATCATTCATTGACCTCATCTTTGTACATTTTTCACCTGCCCACTTATTGGCATTCTAACTCACTTGATAAATGGAGTGCCATTTCTACAAATGCAATAACTACAGTTTGTTTGGTAATAGAAAGGTCTGATCACCCCAGCTGTGATCCTCACATATTGTTACCAACCCTCTTGGGCACAGAAGATATTAAAGCAGGCTTACAGAAAGCATTTTTAATGGATCTAATGTTTCATATGAAATTCTGCACAGATAATTCCAGAATTAGAAATCTCAGTCTGTAGTGAGTGGCTTACTCCAAGCACTGCATGTTTGATGTTCATTGTTCAAAGCAAACACATAATGTTGATGTTTGAATAAAAGTATATATTTCAATAATGTTTTAGGAGACTTTCATCCTGTGAATACTCAGAAACAATCCTTTAACTCTCTCTTATATGCCTGTTCCTTCTGGGAATATTATTTCCTAGAACTTAAGCAGGCATCATATTCTTTGTCCACATTCATGTGACCTGGAGATATGGCATTATAAAAAAAGAAGTCTGTTCAAAACAAGTGTAAACCTTATTTCACCAGGTAGTTAAATTATTTTTATAGCTGTCTTATACCCATAAAGCAGGCCAGTAGAGCCAGAAAATATTAGCACATATGGCTCAATATATGCATAAACATGATGGAAGATTAACTTTTCTAAAAGCTTTCATAAGCTTATAGGGAATTTTTTCCCCCTAGCTTTTGTGCAGTTCTTGTTGCTCTTCAAATTCTAACTGAATTATTAAGATATGTTCTTCACAAATATAAATGATATAATTATCTTTCTTAAAGGCTGTTTTGAAAGCTTTACTTGCAAGTTGAAGTCGATAGATGTGTGATTCTGAACATCTTTTGTATAAAACTGTATCACCTTTAGTTGATATGCCCTTGTTATCAAATACTGTCAGCTTCACGGAATCCTTTCATATTTAAGTGCTGAGTTTGGAATACAAAGAAAAAGCAGCACTTTTTAGTGATTAATTTTATTAATTTCTTTTTGGCAACTCCTCTGGAGCAGTTTATTATGTCGTTATTTCTAGTAATAAAGTGAACAGTGGCATGCATACTTAAAGTTTGATGGACATGGGCCTTGTCTCTAGGAAACAGAGCCACATGTTAAAAGGCAGAGCTTCCTAAAGAGGTGAATGCATGTGTTTGGCATTATGACTTCTTCCTGTATGTCAAAATTGGTGTGAACAGCTGTTTTGGCAAGGAAAAAAGAGATGAGTTTTGGAAAGCAATGCAAATATTGTTTATTTGAGTATTCAAATAAACAAATGCCACATTAAACTCAGTCTTCTTTTCATCTGAGAAATACTAAGTGATGGCTATTTTAAGTAATAATTCATAATGATATCTAGTTAATGTGGTTAATACATTTTTCCAGCAAAAAAAACTTCCTTATCTCTTTGTCTTTTTAAAAGTATAAAATTATGCTTAAAAGAAAGGGGAATTGTGATTTTGTTTCTCATTTTGTTTTGACTTTTTTAGCAGAAGGTGGTAGCCTTTCAGAGATATTACTCACAAGCAGCACATTCCTACTTTCTGATTTTTCATTTTAGGTGGATAGGCTAAAGGAAACAGGCAAGCAATTTTCTAAAAACTAATAACAGCTCTGTTAATTAGCCGACAGTGGGGTGGACAATTTCCAATTTCTATATAAATCAGATTTTGATTAGAGCATATCTCTCTGTAGCCTCTGATGTATTGCAAATTTAAAGATTTGTTCTTCTTGTAGAAGGACTTTTTAAATAATAAACTCACGCCACTCATACTGGGTTTTTTTCCTAATTACTTCCCCACCCCATTTAAAAATCTTTTATACCCCGCAAAAATAATGAGAGTTAAATAAAATCAGTTTTGCCTTCTATTTCATCTTTTTGTAACCACAAATGAAGGAAGTATTAGTGTAGTATTAGTATTAGGGAAGTATTAGTGTGAAGACTGAATATTTGATCTGAGAAAAAAATATACATACAGAAAAATTAACATTTAGAGAGGAAACTTCAGTTTTAGGAAGATGTATTTGTTTTCAGTCCTTTGCAAAATCTCTGGGAATGGGTAAAATGATTAAGTGCAACCATGAGGTGTTTTTGTTTTGCCTCTGACAAAGGATGCTACATTTAAAACTACCTATGGGACGATGGGGAAGAAAGTCGCTTTCTGATTTGCCAAACGTGGAAGCATTTTTTGAATTAAAAAGGAATGTGTCATCTTACTAAAAGAGATTAACATTAAGCCCACAGCGTAAACAGCTTGGGTGGAAAAAAGAAAGCTGATTAGCAATTCAAGCTTTATCTTTACTGAAAAGCGACTGATGCCCTGAGAGTTCTGGCATTCTTCACCTTTTGTTGACCATCTGTACCTATGAGCTCCCCAACAGAGATGCAGCTCACTTGGGGACAGAAGAGCAGAAGGGCATAGCCTCCTCTACAAGAGCCACAAACCAAAAGCCACGCTAAACACCATCAATTAAAATTCATTAGTCCTGTAGGAGCTGCCCATTAGAGTGTTGAGTGTGCACAGATGCCGCTATTACAAGCATGACACCAATAATTAAGCACCAAAAGTAGGAGGACTTCACAGCCTATTTAGCAAAGATATGATCTCTCTGTTCTTGCGTAAACTTTGCCATAACTTTAATTGCAGTAGATTTCACCTACTTTGGTTAAAAGAAATATTGCCTTTCCTCTTATAACTGCTCGGACTGTTGCTTTCTAATTATGTTTAAGACACAAAACAAAATAGATGAGGTTATTTAAAGGAAAAAATGCTGTGCTATTAGAAGTGCATTAGTTATGATAGATGTCTATACTTAGTCAAGAAAAATTAAAGCCCAATTTATTCTTATGTATTTTCCTGTTGACTGTCACTGTTGACTGATGACTTGTCTTCAGAATGCATCTGTAATGCTTTAATATAAATAAGAAAAAGATAGCTATCTGTATGCATTTTGTTGGCAATTGCTTTTTATTTCCATTTAAAGCTTGGTTTTCCAAGAACTTTAGAGGGTAGGAAGTGATTAATGTTTTGCTTTGTTTTGTTTTGTTTTGTTTTGTTTTGTTTTGTTTTCTTCACCCAAGCAATGGGAATAACATAGACTTTGTTTGACAAAGAGCAAATTGCTATCTTATTCTATCATCTGCTTACAAATGACAATCTGGGATTTTCATTTTTTTTTCATTTGGTTGGTTTATTTTAACTTCTTCCTTAAATTGTATCTATGCCATAAGTCAGAGCTGCTATAGGAAGGGCAATAAGTGTGTCAGACAAACTTGGAGAAACTCACAGTTTAATTTGTTCTCCCTTCCCCTCACACGTGGTTAGGAGCAATGGATAATATTTTGTTCCTTAGAATTCAGTTTCAGTGTCTTATTTCATTTATTAAAGTTTTGTGAATTCATCTCTGGAGGAAACCCACCTTAATTCCAGTGTGTATGAGAAGTGGTGAACAACGGGGTAGATGCAGATCCCAGCTGCATCCATTCTTTTGTTGTTCCACAGGAAACAAGGTGGAAAAAAATCTGTAAGCTGGACATGCAAGTTCCACTCTCTGCCTACACTTTCTGTCTCCTAGGAGCTGGAGAAAAAAAGATAAATAGGTCATTTTGCAGTGTTGTCATTGCGGTAGGCAGAAAGGAAAAATAATCTCTCTTAAATCAGGAAACAAGACAATAACCAGCTCTTTTCCCCTAAACTGTCTAATACTGCAAGGTTAGTTTTGGAAGTTTGTACTGAGAATTTACGGAGAAAGAGAATTAGTGTGCCATACATAAAACTTTTAGTGTACAGTCATTAGAATATTCACCCCTTTGCCAAACCTTATCCTATTCAACATGGGAAATATGATCACAGTAAGAAAAAAAGGGCAATAAGTGGAAAAGATAAAAGGAAGTTCCAGGCATCACAATAACATGACAAATAGCAGCTATTTGTAGCATATAAACGAGCTGTAGAGCATAGTGGGACTTCAGCAATATTTCAGAATTATTCAAATGCATTAACTTCATCAAATCAAGAAAAAAGTGAATGAATTTTTTTTTCAGGTACTTTTAAACTCTATATTTAGAAAAATTACTGACATTTTTTTCTGTGATGGCCAGATGCTCTGACTCAAGCAATGACAACAGAAGCCAGTCGATGTTTTGTCTCTGCTGGTGCTCCTGCTGTTATCTCAATGGTGGCAGCAGGAAGAGCAAAAGTTTAAGGGGAAGGAATACAATACAAAGACAGCAAGTCTCTAAGCATTACTCGCAATCACTGCTTTTGTGACACAATGGTATAATCACTTCCTGGCAACATATATACATATATGTGTACCTTTGGTTATTTTTGATATGTATTTTGATCCATGTCTGGTAATGAGGTCTTCTCTGCTGGTAACTTTTCTCTTGCCAGTTAGTTACAATGAAAAAAGAAATCTATCTGAGCCTCCTATAAAAGTTAAAAACCAGTTTTGTTCAAAATTGCACTTTGATTGAAGTGCAAAAGTTCGAAGCCAAAAGCAGCTAAATATACAGTAGCGAAAATAGTTCACATTCTTTAGTAATGAAAAATATACCAATTTATCACACATTATATTCTTCCAGCTTGACTTCCATTTTTACAAAAGTAAAAGGAAAATTATAGATATATTTCACAGAGGCATAAAGAATTATTTCAAGTTCATTGTAAGCTGTGGCCATGCATGAAAAATGAAAAGAAGGTGGCATACTGGTTTAAGTAAGTCAAGCCAAGTAGGATTGTAAATAATAGAAAAGTTAAAATATTCTTTCAACTAGTGACTGACCAGAGGTAGCTTTGTGGTCAGCATAAATATTTTCAGTACAAGGCAAATGAAAGAAACTTATAACAGTGAGTAGTGCATGAAATAAAAATTGCTGATCAAGTCATAAGTCTAATAATTTACCTGATTTAAATCATAAACAGTTGCATGCACAGAAAACAAAATACATTTTCCACATACTTCATGAAAATAATAGCTTACGAGTTAGATATAAATAGCAAGATTACCATCTTGTCTGACACTGAAAATATGTCAAAACTTTACTCTAGCTCTATTAGGGTAAATGTACATTAAAAGCTAATTTTGAAAAGGGCAGTCTTGAACTAACTTCACTACTACTATTCCTCTTTTGATCCAAGTAACTCTTATGTTGTTTTCAGGGTAAATATGACTCAACAATTTACACTTAATTCACTATTTTTGACAATAAATATAGTGATATAATTTATCTGTTGTTGAAGCTGGCATGTACAACCTGTACATAGATTGTAAAGCAATGGTTAGTTCTGCACTCATGGTCTCTCAGTTAGCCAGATAAAGAAACTAATATGGGTATAGTGGAACTTCTTTCAAGTCTGTCCAGCCAGCTACTCCCCTCACTGAAACACAGCTGCAAGGGAAGCTGCAGTGTATCTTAGCTCTGTCACACTCAAGTGCAAAGGTAGGACACACTCAAGACAGTTAAGGCAGACACAAGATCTGAAAAGGCTTTCTGCACCGCAAAAAATAACCCCCATGAAGTTATGATATGGAATCCTTTTTCTCTAGTTGTGTTTTTGTTTTCGTTATTTTTGTTTTTGATTTTGTTTTACTTAGGAAAAAGTAAAAAATGTGTCTGTATTCAGTAGTACAGCAAGACACAGTAAATTTCAGCTTTTTAGTGTGGACCAGACTTCCATGTAAACATTGATACTACATAGAAATACAGGAAAAATGTAAGCTAGTTAACGCTGCAATGCATGAGTTCTCTTCCAATGGAGTAATTAAGATTCCCATTAATTTAAATGTTTTGAGCTGTTTCATTCAGGTGGAATCTAAACCAGTGTTTACCTGCATATGAACATTATCCTGAAAAGGTCTGATCAGGGTTTCTGCAGGAACTCATCAGTTAGTTACCCAATATGGCAAGGACCCCTCCAGATTCATTATCAGAGGCTGCAGTCTGCCTGCACATAACACATCCTCCAAACACTATCTCTCTGGGTAGTGATTCATTTCTGGTATCATTCATACAAGAATGTAGAAATAGTCTTGACTTACAACACAGGACACTAGAGATAATGCTTAATCAGATTATCACTTCATCCAGACAAAGATTGTTATTTACCAAAAAAATGTAAAGGGTTTGAAAGCTTGAGGATTTCTTAGTTTCCTGCAGAAAGTAAAACCACTGGTATCTTCTGTGAGTTTGGGATGTTGTTATTCCTGCAGTGCAATACTGCACTAGAGACCTGCCTCTTTTTGTAGCCTGGTAGGTCAGCAATGGTTTTTTGAGGCATCTGCATACTGAAAAGAGATAACATGGAGTACCTACATCATCACCAGAGCAGAAATAAATAATCTTTTTCTCTATCATCACGGCTGAAAAGCTCTGATTACTTGGGATACTGCTATTCTCTGCAGCCAACACAGGCTAAGCAGTCTGAATAAACACAGTAGACTACCAAGTGTTCTCATGTTTCTTTGAAAGACATGACCTAAATGAATAGTGACCCAAAAAACCCGCAAAATCTTAAACCAATGTAACCTATACAAACTGCTTTCTTTCCTTTACCAATCTTTGGACAAATTTATGTAATGAAGATCCAGAAGATCTGGAGAAATATTTATGCAGGAATATGTTGTGTATTCCTATGAATCTTGGTCTTGACAGAGCAGTAACTAGCAACATTAAATAATGCTAATGGAGAAAAAATAACCAGTATATGTTTTAGAAGTGTACCCATTTGTGTTCCCACAGAGAGGCCCAAATCTCAGAAAGTTGGCATTCAGGAGACGTGACTTGCCTGTAGTTCTCCATTTGCTGGCAAAATCAGTTCAAGTAGAGTTGACCTAGCAACAGCATACTATCATCTTTGCTAACATTTCGAATTCTGAACAACGACACAGCAGCATCCTTCTTCATAGCAAAAAAAAAAAAATAAAAGAAAAAAAGCCCTTCTTCAAGCAGAAGAAAGTATTTTAAATTTTAACACTGTTATCGCCTCATATTTCTGCTACTTTGACACCCATCAACCTGACATATTGTTGTCAAGACTTTATGACATTGTGGGAGTAGTTTGTGTAAAATTACCATGGTTCGACCATTTTTTTCCATATCTTTATGAACCATGGATTTTCCATGTAATCTATTTGAGTTTCATCATCCTCAGGGATCAGGAATATCTTTTAACCTTTAAAAAGTATTTACTATCACTGCTAGCAACACCTACTGCTGTATATTCTGTAGGAATGAATATCCAAAGGGTATATACCAACCCCTAACCCAAGTTAAATTACTATGTCTTTGATATACTACACATATACAGATACTCCAGATGACAGGGATAAAAGGGCACTGATGGGGAAGATAAGGAGTTTACTTGTGTTTCTTTCTTAAGTACTACTACAGATACTGGCAATCTCCTGAACCTTCTTAAAAATAAACCCATACTTAAAAGAAGTGTATATTTGAAGAGTCAAATAATTTATTAGTTTTTTAGTATTCGAAAGCACATTTATTAAAATAATCTTTTTTATAAAATGTTACATACTTTGCTATAAAAGGGAGGAAGTATGAACTCAAGATACACTCCTCCTTACTGTCTCAGAGTAGGAGGCTCTCCACCAAGTACACTGAATATTTTTTGTTAGTTAAATAAAGCATCTTCTGCTAAGATAAACATTTGATTTTTATGTATACAAAAACTTTAAAAATGCTATCTTTATCCATACTTTTCTGTCCTTTGAAAAGGACATCCTATATACAGATTGAAAATCTCTGTAGATTTCAATGAGCCTTTTGAGAACGCCATACACAAAGGCTCAATTTCAAAACCTTAAAGCAAAGATACATTGAAAGAATATGTGGAAAAGTACCTCTTAAAGGCTTGTCTTTTCTGTTTTGAAAATCCATATGACGTGAATTTTCTGTGGATCTTTAAATCCTAACTTATGCTGATATTTTTTACTTGCCTGTTTGTTTTTAATCTTCTTTATATTTGTCTGTCCTATGATGAAAAAAGTAGTTTTACTTAATTGGTGGCATAGGAGTATAGGTACTTTATGATTCAATTCTATATATGCTGTATACTTGAATTCCAGGCCTGCAGTATTGTGTCAAACATGGGTATAATGTGAAAGGCTAAAAATGAGGAGAAAAGCACGTTAAGAATACCAATGAAGCATAAAACTCTCTAAAAACATTTAGAAGAAAATCTTCTTTTTTAAGACAATTTTAGAGTTATGTTGAGTTTCTACATAACAATTTTCCTTTGGGCTGGATTTTTTTCGTTTTTTAATTGTTTTGTCATTGTTAAAAGAATTTTGTTTGCTGTGTTCTTTAATACATTCAAGATGCCCTTGTCTAATGCAAAATATTATGTTCCTTAATAGGTTCTTGTTATGTTTGCTGTTAGGGGGAAAAAAACCTTGATAGAATTAGACAACAAATTGGGTAGATAATGTACCATGTAGGTGACTTAGCACATACAACAAGTGATTTAAATTTTGAACTTACAGTCTGCTGTGAAAGAGAAACAATGTACAAAAGTAATTTCTTTCTGTAAGCATTTATTTTTCCATTGCTCACTCAAATACAAGGAAAAATAGTAAGTAAATGTGTCATGTTAGTCACTCCTTTCCTGGAATGGAGCATCACATTGATAATTGGTTATTTCATTTCCGAGGGATGCTGCAGCATATTTTCTAGATTTCTTTTTTCTGCTTGTATTATTGGTTCAGCAATTCTTTGCAAAGTTCAATGGGGTTCATTAGCTTATCTGAAGAAAATGGATCTGGTACTTTCAAGACAGATTCCGTCTGTGACTTTTCTAATTAAGTCTCTTTCATCAAACAAAAAGCTGCCCTTTTTACTTGACAAACATTTGTTCTAATTTGGCATTCGCTCTGTTTTTTGGTACTTGTACTTCTTTCTCTCTCTCCCTCTCTCTCCACCAACAGCAGCAGCAGCTGTTAGTCACAGGATCACAGTGTCTGACATTTACTCTAAATGTGCTTGGTTATTAAAATATTTCACTCTTAGACAAGCTTATCAGCTGAAAAAATACAATAAAGCAGTTCCAGTATGTTCTGTGGGTGCATTTCCAATAAAGTGCATTTTTAGTATTTCAGTGCACCACTATTAATGCATGTATTTGTAGATATAAAATGTATTTTCCCTGGGAAGTGCTTTTGAATCCTAGGTAATCAAGCATTAGACAGGTGGGACATTCTGATCCATAACAAAGTAGGACATTGTATATATAAGAGGCCAAAATTTTATAGGGACAACATATTTGCCTACTTTTTTATCAGCATCTTCCAAAAAATTGTCACTTCTTAGAGCTCTGCTTCAGAGCGGATTGTCCTATGGAGAGGGGGAAAAAAATTCAAGAAAAGTTTATTCAAAGAGCTTTTTCACAATGCTCAGAAAACCTTTGTGAAAGCTTTATCTGGACAGGCAGATCATTAATTAATTCTTCAGGTATGTACTTTTCTCCTACGTGAAAAAATGTGATATGAGGTCAAGCGCTCACTGAGGAGTGAGTTCAGGCTTTCAGATTTCACACTGGACAGTGGGAAGATGTGACAAGCATCGCTGTACACGTTTTTTTCTGCTATTCTTTAACTCTCTCTAGTGTCATTAGCTTGCCAGCCATGTAGTCTGTAAGTAATAGGTTGCAATAGCAGCTAAAATTGACAAGTGCTTAGCCCAGAGCATGGATTGAATGTAATTCATAGGGTTCCTGAGTTAATTTCCAATACCTGTTTCATCAAGGCAGACTGATAGATGGCTGCCAGCATCTTCTGGCTTTATCTGCAAATCCCTGTGTCTTTCACTGGCATCATTCTGCAGTTACTGTTTTGTTTTGATTTTTTTTTTTTGCTTTCTCTTTACCTCTCCTTTCCTAGCTCTCCTTTACTTTCCAGTCTATTTCTCCTTCTTTTTTCTTCTGTCTTTATTTTCTTTCTAGCATTCTTCCCCTTACATTTGCTCATCCCTATTTCCACAACTATAAATGCAGCTAACTCTATAGGCACATCATTCATTTAGATTAGAGGTCCTTGCAGCTAAACGCAAGACCTTCAGATGTTATTGAAGTGCATTTTTCCATGTGGCCCGGTTTAAAGTGATGCTTCTTTAGGGACTGCAGGGTGAAATATGAAGTTATCTGGGAGAGTAAATCTGAGATGTTGGACAGATGGTGAAGCATCAGTGCATCCACAGAAATGCATTTTGGTTTTATACAGGGGATGTTCTCAATCAGTTTCAGCCTGAGAAAACAGTTTTTGCTGTTGCATCATTGGCATTTCATGTGTTTTGTTTTGTTTGGGGGTTTTTGCTGTGGTTCACTTTTTGTTTCTTGTTTGGTTTCGGGTTTTTAGATCAACAGGTAAGTCAATACAATGATAATAAATTTTAAATATATTTATGAATTATTTGTATGTGTGGCATATGCCAACAGGAGCACCATTTGGGATCTCAACAGTGATAGAAAACTAAAAAACAATAAGAATATGGAAAAGAAATAAATATTGCCCGATAAGGTCACAAAGAATTGTTTAGTGAAAAATATACCGGTTTACTATGTGTTATGCAAATTAATTTCTCACGTTATCTGTACTTCAGAAATATGAACTTATAAAAAATTTGTTATTTAAACTGTATAGAGCAACACTCATTCCCATAGATCTCATGGGTGTGCTGCCAATTTCAACACTGCTTTTGAAGTATATCCTTCCATAAAGGAGAAACTATTTTTTGAACATTAAAGAATCTTATAAACAATGAATACACAGAGTACACAAGGACTCCAGGTGAAGTTTCATTCTAACTGCAATCACTTCTGCTCTGTGACCAACTAAGGGTTTGTGTTGTTTAATAAAAGAAATATCTAACTTCTTTGGCTAAATGGTTCTTCATTTTCATTCTGTTCTGTGTTAGCTGTTAATCAAACTATAGACAGTTCTCTCTTTCCTGCTTACTTTGTGCAGCTTTCATATCACACAAATGAATCTTCTGCTTTTGAAAAAAGTTGACAGTCAAGAATATCGAGTCTTGGTGTCCATTATACTTTGGGCTTGCTGATATGCATCTGTGCTGCCAACAGAGCATAGACATTTGTTGCTTTTTGTTTTCTTTGTTGGGTTTTTTGTTTGTTGGTTGGTTTTGGAGTTTCTTGTTGTGGTGGTGTTTGTCTGTTGTGTTCCTTTCAGTGAAAGGGATGAAGGTAAGCCGTCAAGCTTTCCGACTGTTTTCCCGACCACAGTATTTAATATCTTTGGTGTACATCTGCAGGTATGAGTGATCTACCAGATTTCTCTGCTCTCCTGGAGAAATCAATATTTACAGGCCTCTTTGGAGAGTCATGACAATAAATAAAGAGTTTTAATGGTAAAAACAAAACAAAAACAAGCCAGCAGAAATAATAATGTGAAGGGCACAAACAGCCTGAATGCCAGCTTCTAGGGATGGTCACTGCTGCTGGACTGGTAGCTGCTAGTGGGGTAAATGTGTCATTAAAAATATTTTTACTTACTATGCCAGCCATATCAACTTCAGGGGCGTCTTCAAATAGAAATAGAATTTAGGGCACTTTTAAAAAATTTTGCAGCTTCTGTAAATATATCTGATTTTAAGCTAAATCTTTCTTTGTGGAACTTACAAGGTTTTGTTCAGTATTTTAAAATATAGCAGCATGTCTTATGATTAGTTTGCCACTAAATCTTAACCTGTATTTTTTCTATAAGAAAAAAAATACTATTTCTACAAGAAAAAATATTATTTTTATTCTTTATTTTGGGAATATGACCTGTTTCAGGCCATGATACTTTACAGAAATAGAGTAAACTTAGCTTGCTAACCTATTTAGGAGATTTTATTCTGAGCTTAAAGAATTTTGATTACATTTTATGATAGTTAAACCAAAGTCAAAGATTTTTTTTTCTTTCCATTAAGTGAAAAGTGATGAGAAAAACACAGCTTGAAAGCTTTCCCATTGCTTATATAGGTTGAGCCTTATTTATTTTGTACCTAATTCCGGCTTGTGTGATCAAAAAAATAAAGTAAACAAATACTATTATTTTTCAAATTATTATAAATAACAAAAAAAAAAAAAAAAAAATAAACACACAGGAATATGTGCAGGATGCACCTGGAGGATGTCAGCTAAAAGAAAGTTCCTGGAATAATTTCTTTTCCTTTCCATCTCTCATCATTTTTGAAAACAGAAGTGTTTGTTTTTAAGTCTGAACAGCCACATAAAATTATTTCATGAAAAACATTGAATCAATGAACCTAAAATAATTTCAGCTGCAGATGCTTAATGAAGTTGCCCTTGGCTGTTCTGTTACTTGCCCCAAATATACAATTTTCATTCAAAGTCCTTGTACGACATATGGTAAAATTCAAACACAGTCAGTCTAGTCTAGGATTATTTTTGTTTTAATTTAGTTCTAGGGATGTTTGCAGATCAGCACAGGGCAACAGGAGCTATCCTAAGCACTACAGAGATGTAATATAATTTGGGGCACTAAAAAATCAGTGTATATCAGTTCTGACTTGCAACCTGACAAACCTGACAAGCCTGTGAGCAGCAGGTGGTGGGTAGCTATTTCATGCCCTGGGAGGCAGGAAAAACAATGGAACTTGGTATTTGAAGGATGGCTGTTCATATAGTTTCATTTCACTGGATGTAACCCGACAGCAAATGGTGGAAAAAGTAGAATGTCAGGAAATAACAGTTTAATAAAATATTTTATATCAGTTATTTACAAGGTCACCTTAAGTTTCAATACTATCTATTGAGATTTCCTGCTTTGTCAAGATATGATTAAAACTTCCTCTAACTTCTGACGTATTTGAGCAATATTCTCTTTCCAAGTAGTATTTATATCGGAGATTATTGTGTCTCATAAAGCCATCTGGATAAACTTCAGGTATCATTTTATTAGCTTATGCGATATTTAATAGGTAATCCATCTTTGTTGAGATAAGAGTGTTGATCAAACTTAGCAGGGTTACATATTCAGCTGAGAAGAGATAAAACTAATTTCATTTGTAAACTAAGGAGAGTATTTCTTATATTAGCATCAGTTCTGCTTTTGTTAGTTTCCTGGATTTCCTCAAATTACTTGTGGGAAGGCCACTTGAAGTTCTTCACAGAGGACTATGTCAATCAGATTGTTGCACCCCGTGCACGGTCAATTATGTTATATGTTGATTTGAAGTGGTATTTGGGTGAATCAATTATTGTCATCTGAAAAAATGCATCCTTTTAAAGTAAATCCCTATTAGAGATTTGTGATGATTTGTGTCTATAAATTGACATTCTTAGTTTTCTGAAAAATGTGAATAAAATTTTAAATTGCTTTGAAGCCTTCTTCTGAGTGAATGTTTCGTTACCCATACTAGAATATGTTTAAGACCGATGTAAATTTAGGACAGCGTGACTGATTTAGGAGAGGAGTTAATACAGAGCCCCGTGTTAACAGCTCTTACTGCTGAGATAGGAGGGAGATAGAGACCAAGACAGTACTAAGCATTAAATTTTACCAAGAAAATTCTGCTAATGAGGCTAATTGACCATGCTTGGAGTTGGTTTGGACTAGAGACTTGCTTTTGAGGAGGATCTGACAGGTTATAGCTGAAAAGGAAACCACTGTGTACTGTCAGAATGTAGTAAGGGATAGAAGAAGCAGCAAGATGGGAAGAGATCTAAATCTGACAAGGACTGATGAGATTACAATTAAGGTTTAGATTCCAGCCTCTGGGCACCAATGTGTGAGTATTATTTCTATGTATGGGAGGGGTACAGGGGTTTGGCTTTGCCCCTGTCATCTACATGTTAGGTAGCAGAGTTCACACATGTAGGATTAGTGTGTTGCATGAATTTGGAGCAAGCCTGGGCAGTTACCATTTTGGATTTACTGTTCAGTGTATCAGAAGTAGCAGAAGGTCATTTATAGACCTGGTATACAGGATGTACTCACCAGCACTAATTTGTCAGTGATGTTGGTTTGTCTGGCAAAGAGTTTGTGGGTTGGGGTACTTGGATTTGGTTTTTAGCAACCTGGTCTACTGGAAGGTGTCTCTGTCCATGACAAGGGGACAGAAATTGGGTGATCTTTCAAGCTCCTTTCAACTCAAACCATTTTATGATTCCATTGTTCTATGAAATAGAAAACAACCAAGCTTATGAAGCAGTTGATGTAACAGATCACTGATTTCCCTCACTAATAGTGGCTGTCACATTCTTTTGCATCTCTTCCCCACCCTGCTGCCTTCCTGTGAGGTTTAGATCTGAAGCATTGACGATCTGAAAGGGTTGGAATGAGGGACATGGTCAGATTTTGGAAAGAGCTGTATTTACTGTAGCTCTGTCAGGGGTCATTTGATTAAGTTTAAGTCTTGGACTGGCAGGGGTCACATGTGTCATGCATAGGTTTGGATTGAGATCCATGTAGGCGTGACTTCTAACCAGTATCTTACATCAGCAAAGGCTCTGTATGCTATCCACTATCTTCCAGTCAGTTGTTCCTCCTATCTTATTTGCCTGCATACAACATCACACAATTTTATATTGTGGAGGTACCAGCCCTTTCTCTTATCTTTCAGTGTAACATCAAAGGGAGTGTAGCTTCAAAAGAGGAAAGTAAGATTTAAGGTCATTTTCTGCTCCACTGTCTGAAGATAGTGTTAAAGAGGGTGTCAGAGAGGGGAATTCCTCTAACTGAAATACCTGCTTTTGGAAAGTTTCTGCTCAATGTTTATGGGGCAGAATTCCCATTCTAAAAGGAGTACCAGTATTTGAAATATAAAAAGTCTTTGTACATGCCAGTAGACTGACAAAAAGAGATTGGCATGGAGACATATGCATACAGTTGAAAAAAAATCAATAATGTAGAGTAACACAAGAAAGGTGAATATGTAATCGTACATAATATTTGATTGCCACAGATGTATCTCAATAGAGAACACCACAGACTGGTCCAGACAAAGCATTTCCTCTGATACATTAATAGAGTTTTTCTGAACTAATCAGTTGATCCTCTGCAAAACAACAGATTTTCTTTTAAAATCTACAAAACCAACTGCAATTTTATGACTTGATGAAATAAAGCAATACTCCTTTTCCTGTATTTTTCCTGTTTCAAAAACACTAAGCAATTATAAAGGAGGACAGTGCCATTTTTCCATGTAATTGAACATTTACTATTGATAGCGGAAAGAGGACATTGTTACATGTAAATCAATATGGACACACAGACTTTATTACTTCTCAATTACTACCAAGTTCACTAACACAGATTTTTTTTTTTAGGTTGTCTACAGAGGACCTTTTTGTTTCTTCTTTCATCTTCTTTGTCACTGTTGTAACTCAGTTCTTCCTACTGCTCCAAGTTAAAATTTTGGGTTGTTTGGGGTTTTTTGTTTGTTTGGTTTGGTTTGGGTTTGGGGTTTTTTGGTGACCTTTCTTCCTTTTGGTTTTTATTAGAACTTTGAATACTCCTTCAGAATCATAGAGATTGTTTTCAGTTCTGGGTCAATAATGTGTTTAAAAACTCTAAAAATCAGATCAAGTGTCTATGATTATTCAGTTCAAAGCAGCTGTGTATAAACACTAGTAAAGTTTATTTTTCCTAAAAATGTAATAGTTATCTGAAATTATGATGGCATCTGAAATAGATAAAGAGAGAGAGAGATATTGTCAAAAGGTGATTCCTCCAAACAGCCTTAGACAACTAACTTAGGGTAGAATGAATTGCCTGCTGGAGGTGTCTATCTGTCCATTTACTTCAGAGAAAGCATAGATGACTAATTTAATCTCCCAAAGTCACTTCTCTACAAGCTTGACTGAAGTTCAATAAAATGAACCTTTCCCTCAGTTCTATTACAAGAATTGCACAGCAAACTAATTAAATATGTAACAGCTTTGCAATACACACTTTTAGCTATGGATTAGAGCTAAACAAACTCCTACATCTAAATAGCCTAAGTGTTTGAAAAGCTCCGGGGAAGATTTAAAGCTTTGTAGTACTGTTTGGTGTCTTTGAGCAGATAGTAAAAACTCTTCTCTCTCTACTGGAGGGTCTCTCCCATGATTCTCATATTTCTTTACTTACACTGTGCAGTCACCTCAGCTTCTACCAGCAAAACTAATTCAGAAACCAGGTCTTTATGTGACCAGTCTTTTTTGAGACATTCATATTATATCCTTTGATTAGAAGTTTTTATACTGGATCCCAGCAGGATACTTGTTCAGAAATCCAGCAGGGTTTTTTTTGGAAAATTAATGTGCTTTTTTTAAACATTTACCTTTGTCAAGGTAAAAATATCCCAGTTTCTGTCCTGAATGTCACATCTCCTTATGAGGCTTTTAAGTGGAGGCTGTCTTCCAATGCTACTGCTTTCAGAAGTTTAACAAAACTCTCTTGCAGTAGTAGTAACAGAAACCCTTAAAAGTAAGCTTCCTTCACACACATGTGCTCCCTACTTTACAGAATATTCTGAAAATGTGAACGTCTACCTCCTGTTTTAAAATCGTTAACTGACACCTAATTTCCCTGTGTACTTTCATCTAGTAAGTGCCTACGTACATGTGGTACAGAATATTCTGTCCCGGCAGTCTTTATAGCAGGCAAATGTTAAACTTGACAGATTAAAGCCAGGGCTCAAAACCCCTTCCTTTTTTGTATTTTTCCCCTACCTCTTCCAGCAAGCTGAATAGTCCCACTCATCTATTCAATCATGTACTCAACAGGTCTGCTTTTATAGTGCTGTTACTGCAGAGAGAGGCCCTAGAGGAAAAAAAAATCTGCTATATGGTATGATTTTGCTTGATTAGGAAAGCTTCACTCTTGAGCACTATGGGAACCATGGGCATATGGTGAAGACCTGAACTATGTGCAGTTCTTTGGATGGGGAGGACTCAAATATCAATAACTAGAATAAGCTGTAAGAAAATCATTTGCTCAGCACGTGGTGTTTTCAAAAGTAGGTCCCAAGCTCACATTCATGCTCTTACATTGCAGGAAAACTCCTTGTCTTGCCTTCCTTGAATGTTAAAATTATAGGTTTCTTCCCTCATTAATTTACTTTTTCTTATTATGCATCAATTACAATGCTGTCAGAAAGCATAAGAGCACATATTGTTATGTCTCAAGTCAAGCACAGTGCAAAAAACAGCCTTGTCTTAAAGTCCTTACAGCACGAGCTTGAGACATGGGATGAGATTCATTAAGAATCTTTGTAGAGATGTTAGTATGTAATAACAGCCTGAGAATTTAAAGAAATTTTTTCTTCAACAAAACAGGAATCACTATTAAAAACTATTTGAGAGCAAACAGATTTTAAGCCTATCTCCTTAAATTAAGGGACTTGCACAGCTGGACAGTTCATCACATTACCTCTGTTTAATTTTAGTTGTATAAAACTTTGACATTGAAATTTCAACTTGTTATAATATACTCACTGAGTTTAAAATTATGGCATAATTCTCCTGATCAATTTTGGTATCTAAATTAAATCAATATGAAGGATGTTGAATTTCAAGAGCCTTTAGGTTGATTGATTCAGGTGTGCTCATCAGAAGTCAAAATTTCAAATTGTTGTATAAGGTGTTACGCAGTCTAGATTACCAGATTTTCCTAAATTTGTTGAATTTATATTTTTTTAAAATAAAAAACATTAATTAAAACCAGTTCCTTTCATTTTAAAATTTTCATTTAACAGCTTAATATGACCTCTCTCTTCATTTACATGCTCTTACTTGTAGCTTAGCCGTTTTAATTTACAGAAAACACAGGAACAGCAGAATCACTCATGTCTGAGAAATCTGATGTCAAGAATCTTATCAGTAGATAACAGAAGTGATCTGCCTAACTGAAGAAGTTACTACCTTTGGCTGCATGACATCTGCTAAGATGCAGTAACTATGTGGACACTACACAGTGTGAAGTAAAACAAGCAGGATGGAGGTGGCTGGATAAAACATCTTTCATTTTTTCATGCACATTTTTTGGTATGCTTTGGGGCTCATTATTCCAGGAACCCACAGTAATTCTGCTGGACCTTTCCCTGTTTTTCAGTGTGTCCTGTTCAGAAATCTAGCTTAGTTAATGTTTTTTTTTTAATAATGTGTAACAACAGTGTAAAATTAAAATGGATAGGAAATGCAAATATGTGAAAAGTCAGAAGCTGATGAGATATAAAAATTTAATTTCATTAGAAAATACAGAATTCATGTGATGTAATCTAGTTTTCTATTATTTTCTAATATTCAGCCAATTACTTTAGTAGGTTCTAAATGAGTGGTTCTTAAATTCTTCTTAATTGGTTCTAAATTCTAATATTCAACATGCAGGTTTCTGTCTTCATAGAGGCATAGATTAATTAGAGTTGGAAAAGACCTCCAAGATCCTCAAGCCTTGACTTTGACCGAACAACACCATGTCAACTAAATTATAGCAGTAACTGTCATGTCCAGTCATTTCTTTAACACTTCCAGGGATGGTAAACCCACCACTTCCCAGCACAGCCCATTATAATCCTTAATCGCCCTTTCACTGAAGAAATTCTCATGAAGTCCATCCTGAACCTCCCCTGCCACATTATGAGGCCATTTCTTCTCATCCTGTTGCTTGTTGCCTAAGAGAAGAGGCTGACACCCACCTAGCTACAACCTCCTTTCAGGCAGCTGTAGAGAGTGAAAAGGTCTCCCATGACTCTTTTCTTCAGGCTAAACAATCCCAGCTCCTTCAGCCACTTCTTATATGACTTACTGTTGTGGTTCGACTTAGACTGGGTGTTAGATGCTCACCAAAGTCTCTCTATCACTCTCCTCTGCAACTGGACAGGAGAGAGAAATTATAATTAAAGGCTTGTGGGTTGAGATAAGGGCACAGAGAGATCAGTCACCAATTGCTGTGAAGGGCAAAACAGACTTGACTTAGGGAAATCAATTGAATTCATTACTAATCAAAATCAGAGTAGGTTAATGAGAATAAAAACAGATCTTAAAAACACCTTCTCCCCACCCTTCCCTCCTTCTGTGTCTTTATTCTCAATTCTTTACCTCCTCTCTTACATCACTGCAGGGAGACAGGGAGTGGGGGTTACCATCAGTTCATTGCATGTTTTTTCTTGTGCTGCTTCCCCCTCAGAGAAAGGAGTCCTTTCTCTGCTCCAGCGTGGGGTCTCTCAAACTGGAGACAGTTCTCCATGAACTTCTCCAGCCTGAGTCTGTCCCACAGACTACTGTTCTCCATGAACTGCTCCAGCCTGCATCCATCCCAGGGGGTCTCAATCCCACCAGGAAACCTACTCTAGCATGGGCTCTTCTCTCCATGGTCCATAGGTCCTGCCTGGAACCTGCTCCAACATGGATTTCCCATGGGGTCACAGACATCTTTTGGGCATCCACCTGCTCTGGCAGAGGGCTCTTCCTGGGGGTGTAGGTGGAACTCTGCTCCACTGTGGACCTCCATGGGCTGCATGGGCACATCTGCCACGCCATGGTCTGCACCACAGGCTGCAGGGGAATCTCTGCTCCAGCACCTGGAGCACCTCCTGCCCCTCCTTCTCCACTGAGGTGGGTGTCTGCTGGGCTGTTTCTTTCACATATGATGACTCCTCTCCTTTCTATTGCAGTTCCTTCTGGGCAATAACTGTTTTTCCTTCTCAAGTATGTTATCAAAGAGGCATCACTATCATCTTTGATTGGCTTGGCCTTGGCCAGCGGTGGGTCCATTTTGGAGCAGTCTGGCTCTGCCAGACGCGGGAGTAGCTTCTGGCAGCTTTTCCCAGAAGCCACCCCAGCAGGCCCCCTGGTACCTGAACCTTGCTTCACAAACCAATACACTTACTCTCTAGACCCTTCCCCCGTTTCATTTCCCTTTGGATACACTCCAGCATCTCAATGTCTTTCTTGAAGTCAAGGGCCCAGAACTGGACACAGGACTGAAGGTGTGGCCTCACCAGTGCCTTCTTTACATTTACACAAATTTTCTAATGTGATACTACTTTTAACTATGGAAATCTAAAAAAGAGACAGCTATGATCAAAGTTTTACTCATAAAGCTGATATGCAAGTTTCAGACGTTACATCTTGCTCAAATGTTTACACTTATGAATTGCATACCAAAATCCATTTCTCTCAATGGAAACGTACTATTATGCTACATTGCAAGAGGTTTTATTATGCATCTGAATGAGTTCTGGAGTTACAAATACTTGGTTGTATATAAAGCAGATTATATGTTAGTTTTGCCTGATACGATGTGGGCCAGAACCAAATGACTCTACCAGTCATGTGTTACTAGGAAAAGATGTCATTTCTTCAAGTGAAAAATAGGATTGTGTTATTAATTTGATGGAGCATGAATAGTCCACTAAACTTGAATAAGATTTGCTTTGCTTTACCTAGCAAATTGAAAACGATTTTGAAGCCTTTTATCCAATGTCTGTTTAATGTCAGTACGCAAACACTCCTGAGAACCAGATTGCAGGAATCAGATTGCAAGTTCTCCATCGCTCAGCCAAGCGACTGAGCTGTTGGGCTAGAAAGTCTCATTTTTGATTATGAAAGTAGAAGATGATAAACTGCTTGATTGAGTTTGAAACTACATATCTAATTCCATTTGAACACTGTCTCCAATTAATGTCCTCATACAAAAGCCATTGAAATATGGGCTGGATGAGTAGACTGAAAGCTGGCTAAATGGCTGGGCCTAAAGAGTGATGATTGGTGGAAGAAAATCTAGTGGAGGCCAGTAATTAGCAGTATACCCCAGGGATCAATACTGGGTCCAGCCCTGTCCAAAATCTTCCTTAATGAGCTGGATGATGGTGCAGGGTGTACTCTTCAGCAAGTTTGCTGATGACCCAAAACTGGGAGGAGTGGCTGATGCACGAGAGGGTTGTCCTGCCATCCAGAGAGACTTCAACAGGCTGGAGATGTGGACTGAAAAGAATCTCATGGAGTTCAACAAGGGAAAGTGCAAAGTTCTGCACCTTAGTAGGAGCAACCTCACTCATATATGTATGACGGGGTCTTATAGGGGTAATGCTATGCATGAAATTTGATAATGTCTGCATGTCCTTAGAAAACAGAGATGAAATATTGCCTTTTTTTTTAATAAGTCTTTTGAAAATAAGAAAAACCCAATAATTTTCTAGATCATAAGCATAGGAAATTTTTATCTTCTCTTGTGACTTGAAAGCTTGGATGGACTCCAGAATATTTGAGCAAACTTTATAGGAGGGCAGAAGGGGACTGAAATCACAGACTATAGGACTGATATAAGGAAAGGAACTAACTTTAACTTCCTAGGAAATGAGACCGTCCAACAAAACATTTCATAAAGCTGACTACAGAATAGGATTATGTGCAAGAGTAACGGCGACTAAGTTACCAAATATTAGTGGTCATCATTACACAATTAAAACTGAAACAAGATCTAAACTTAAAGCTTAAAGTCATCATTCTGACTTTAGTAACTGATGGTTTAAAGACAATGAAGAAGTGAAGAACCCTGTGAGAAAAAGATTTAGACTATCATATATTAATGGAAAATAGCAGACAAACAAGGAATGTGGATTTTAAGATTGCAGGATCTATTGCCTAAAAATGTATTAAGAAGTCAATGTTTCTTTTCATAATCAACCAAGAATCCAGGCTCCTAAAGCATGATATCTAAACAAAAAAGGTGACTTTTTAAAGGAATCATGTGTTTTAATACCCAGTCTTTTTTTTTTGAGCAACAAAAGTATCATCACACCATCATCTTTAAATTATTAAAAGTGATTTAATAAAATGTTTCAATTCAATTAGTTTGCCGCATTGCTCTGGATAAGAGTAAATTTCCTCATCCAAATATTATGTTCCTATAAGTCACATCAGAGAACATAGGTTAAATGCAAATAAAAACTGGAATTAAGTCCTGAGTCAGGATACCTTCCTTCAGTCTTTTGCAATGTCCTGTCTAGAGTTTTTTCATCTTCACATTCCACAAAAATATAGCTGGGATTATAATTTTCTCCAGAACTAATTGCAGAGTAGGGATGTTTTCAGAAAACATTTAGTCCAAACAGAATATGCTTTACATATGCTGAAGAACTGCAGCCTGCAAATAACAAACTATTTAAGAAAACTCAAGCAAATCAATAATATATATTTCTTTTAAAGTTAATGTTTTGCTTTAAAGGAACAAATTATAATTCCTTTTGTTTGAACTGTTGAGCTTGACCCTGGTGTTAATTGAGAAGGGAAGGGAGAAGCAAGAGTAAGAGTCTGTTGTTGATAGTTCTGCTTTTCTACTTTATACGTGCTACATATTGACAGACAATCCGCTGCCTACTGCTTGCAAGCAAAAGATAGAGCAGCTTTATGTTATCCATGAAAACTATAAGACTGTGTGACACTGCCAATTGATCTGCAGAAAGATCACATAATATTTGAAGGAGATCAACAAAAGTGTTAAAAATTCTCAGAACCAAAAGTAAGTATCTTAGAAGCCTTAGATAAGCATGCTTCTCAAGCACACTCTGGATACCTAGAAGTTAGACACCCAGCCCTAAACAGTTGCTTAGGCTCTCTCAGGCATTTTCAGCTGGCAAAGTACGGAGAAAGAAATGTACTTTGGAAATTCAATCTCTCTCCATTGGCTGTACAGGAAACCCAAGTATTTGTCTTAGACTAGGTGTCTGACTTTCCAATGAGTAAAGCTGGGTAGGATGCATCTTCATTTGGATCCAGAACATTAGAACTCTGTCTTTTGGGAATGAAGTAATTTTAAAACACATGAAAATCAATAGACATTATTTTTATATGAAATGGAGATTTTCACAGAAATTTACATTGGATTTAGAACTATTCAATAGAATTGCCATTCTCAGATACTGTTTTTTAATTAGTTTCATCTGGGATAGGTGCATACTAAAAACAGAAAAAAAATACAGCTTACTGTCTTTTGTTAAAATAAGCAGACCTGTTGCATAGCTTGGCAATTTCCAATAAATATATTTTAATACATTTTGCTATTTTCCAATATTTTATTCCTCCTTATGTTTTTGATATGAATCCAAAGATCTTTTAAGATTATATATACCATTGAATGCATTTAAAAAAAAATATTATATATCTCCTGGTTACTTGATTTTTGCTCTAAGGGATTATCTGACAAATCAGACTTTTGTCTTTAGTCACTCAATCAGACATTTTAGTGGGATCTACCAGTCTTTCTTTTTCCTGAAGAAAAGTTTATGTTATCATACATAAATGTTAAACTGCACCAATGTTTGGAAGCTCAACGTGTTGTCTATGAAACTCGAGGAAATCATTCCGCCACTTGGCTCCTCAGACTGCTTTTTTCGGTGTGCTAATTTGCAGAACTGGGTTACTGGTTTCATTACTAACGATGAGATCAGAATAAGCTGTTGCTGCTCTCCCTGCACTGAGTGACAGATACCCCCCTGCAAAGAGCAAGTTTGCGTGAATTTTTTTCTGAAGAATCAAGCTGTTAAGTCTGCTACTAAATGCCTATATCATCAAAGAACTTTTAAAAACCAGAGAGTGTGTTCTGTCTTTTATCCCCAGAATAGAGTACTTCCATCTATCAACAAGAAAAATACACTGTGTAAAACCTAGAGATATACTTGAAAGAACAAAACAGGTGGCTGTACTTATTACCCTTGAACAAGTTTCAAATGTGTCTGTACCAAGAAAAGTTGAAGGTATCAAAGAACTCTAGAATATTTCAAATTTTGCTTTTATAACCTATTTGTGGGAGACAATGACCTCTTTCGGGTCATCTGAAGTGACAAGAAAAAGCCATGAACATTTTATTGACATATATCTGTATAGGTACTAAAAGTATACCAATTGGTGTGTCATCAACTGAAGTATCAAATAACAGCGGTAAAATTCTTTTCTGAGGATCTCAGGTTCTTAAAACATTTTTTACTTTATTTCAGAACAAAAGAAACATCTGCATTCATAATATGAAGTTGTTGCCCTTCCCTCTTAGGTCACTTCTTTTAAGAAGCCTAGAACTTTAAAGTAGCTGTTTATGTTTAGTGCGCCACATAAGGAAAATGATTCAGGTCACACTGAAATTGGCTGAAAGAAAGAGGAAACCATAGACAGGAGGACAGCAGAAGAAGGAGACAATAGAGGCAGGGCAATAGACAAAGGAATAAGGACATGTAACATGGAGGAAAACCCTTTCAGAGCAATAGTCATGACATCTCTCATGGGTTGTGATCCCAAAAGCTGTCACAGAATAAGCTGCTTTAATCATGGTTTTTTATTGTCTGTTGAGCTCTGAAATTTTGCATGATCCTGCAGATAATGCAGTTCATAATCACTCCAAAGAACATAGAAAATTAATTCCAAATGAACAGAGTTTCAATCATAAAAACAATCCCAGTGACACTAGAGTGTCATTCTCATGAATTATAAAATTACCCTAATATTAAAAAAAACCCAACCTAGAAACAATCAAAAACCCCAGCAAACAACTAAAAAATCAACAGAACCAACCAATTAACCAAACAAAAGGAAGCGCCAAACCCAAAACCTAAAAAACAAACAAACAAGGAAAAAAAACAAACCAACCAAACAATAAAAAAACAAAACCAGAAAGATAAGAAAATCTCAAACTGTTACATCTCATAGCAAATTCACTATCACTGGAGGGCTTGTTCTCAAATAGATATTTCCTGGCATTATCTATAATCTATGCTGCTATAACTGTATTGCTTTAAGATCAGTATGGACATTCTGTTTCAAAATAATAGTAATTTTATTTGGAATAATTACTCTAGTGTAATTATTCTGGGACAAAATAACAGTTTTGGCATACAGAATGTCCACATGGGAGCTAAGACTGATGGAACTATGGCAGAATAATTAGTACAGTGTATCTATGCCAGGAAATATCTATGTGTATACAAGCCAGCATGTCAATATTATATTCTTTTTCTTTACATTCCCTAGGTTGGTTTGTTTGGGGTTTTTTTTCTACTGGATTCTGTGTTGCACATAGTCTATCTCATTCTTCTTGTTTAGAGGACTGTTATGAAATGCTGGGCTTGAAGATGTGCAGCGATGGAGCAGGGTGTATGCCCTGGCAGCAGGTGAGGGGTTGGGAGCTGTGTCCAGTGAAGCACTCAAGCAGGCTGAGCCGGAGCCCTGCCTCAGCAGCAGGAGGAAGGGGGGAGTGGCAGCAGTGGGGGACAGAGGATACTGCCTGCCCACCTGGCTTGCTGGCCAGGAGGGCTCTCTCCTTTCCAGGTGCTTGGATGTGGAATGTTAGAGATGCTGCCAAAGCTTGTCCAGCCCTTGGACTGTCACCCCTTGTTGTTTTTCCTGATAGGCTGCAATGATACTCTCAGGGAGATATGGAGCACATCTCAAGTGTGAATGCTTGACTGTGGGGGTGAGGCTGAAAGGCATGGAGCCTGGGGTCCCAGGCACTTTTCTTCTCAATACTGAGATGGGGATAGAGAGTAGATTTAGATCAGCTGTTAGGAAGAAATTCTTCCTATGAACATGGTTAGGCTCTGGAATAGAATGCCCAGAGAAGATGTCCCAGCCCTGTAAGTGTTCAAGGCTGGGATGGATGTGCCTTTGAGCAACCGGGTCTGGTGGAAGGTGCATGTCCACGGCAGGAGGATTGGAACAGATGGTTGTCAGGGTCCCTTCCAACCCAAACCATTCTGTGATTCTATGTTTTACTGTGAAGAAGGTTGAAAACTTGAACCTGTTTTTTCAGGGACATTGTGAAATCTCCAGCCTTGCAGATATTCAAAACCTGACAAGAGTGACCCTGAGCAATGCACTCCACCTCTACCTGTCTTGACGAGAGAGGTTGAACTAGAAGATCTCCAAAAGTGCCTTCCAGTATCAAATGTTCCGTGATCCTTTGATTCTGCAAAATTCATATGTTAAAGAACTGTTCTTATTGTGATTATCATAATGAACATTTCTGCATTATCACTTAGCCTTTGTGAGCTCCAGTAACCAGGAGCCTTTTCCAGTATTTTTTCCTTATGGTGATGAAGTTGTTCTGGGAAAAAGAAATCACAACATAATTAAATATTCAGCATCACTTGATGATTTTAATTTGGTATCATAGTTGTTATAACAATTTTTCATATTTAATTTAAAGATTATAGAAATACCACATGCAGTGAAAGATCACACATTTGATCATTCAGAGAAGAATCCCTGCATCATCTGGGTGGGACGGATAATTTTTATTTTAATTTGAGTATTTAAAAGGATTAGTAAAACACACATTTTTGAGGCCTAAAATTTGATACTTGTAACTCCAAATTACTTTCATTTCTATAAATGAGAAATGTAGCAAACTGTACTAACAAAAAAATGTATATAATTTGGAAATTTTGTGATGGTGTGTCCTTATTCCACACAGTTCTTTTAAAACATCCCTCTTGTTAACTGTTACCCTGTAGTACAAACATTTAACAATGATTCCAGCTAATAAAATGGGCCAGTGACCTTTTGGGAACCTGCAATGGAAAAGTCAAAATTCAATTGGGAGATTTTTCATCAGCATCTCATAAAGAATGAATGCTCTAAATGTCAAGATTTCAGCTCAAAAGGAATTTAAAATTCATTGTCAGTCATTCAGAGAATGACTTGTGAATAGCATCAGACTTGACTGGGCTGTAGGAAAGGATACCACAATGCCCCTTATCCTCATCTTATCTCTGAAAAATACCACTGAAATATTTGGTGAAATATTTTAGAGTAACATTTTTCAAACTGCAGTGAGTAGTTCCCCCCTGTTGCTATTATCATCAAGCTTTTTTTTTTGGTGAAAAACAAAACAAGGTAGTCATCTGTTTCAAATATTTGTTCCTAGATCTTGCTGAAAGACAAAACTTTGGTTCTTCTAATATGAGTCCCAGTGACTGCATCATTCTGGAAAGGAAGAAGCTCAATAACCTTGTGAAGAAAAATCCCTATCACACATGCTGATCATGTTATTTTTGGTGGAAGACAGCTTCATGTTGGCTGGAAGCACTTCATCTTGGATCTCCAGAAATTTTCTGCACTTTTATAATTTCCCCTCCTGACACTCATTTTTCCAAATATCATGAGGCAATGTTATGATCTTAATTAATATAACATTATTTGTTATTAATATAACATTAATACCTGTATTTTTTGCCTGTTGCAGACATCCATTCCTAATAAAACAGGCATTCTAACACATAGGAGAATCATTTGCAGCCGAGACAGACTTTCAACTCCAGTGCCTGCTAGTAAAACATGAATCTATGAAAGCCTTAGAGCAACTAACATTATGAGTCTTAGTTAGTATTTATTGCTATTCAGTGATAAAGGTCATATTGAATTTAGGTTTTGGGCCCACATCCAAGAACTACTGTTGTTTATTTTTTCTGCTAGTTGTGTTACTGGTCCACTGCTTTGTACCTTAGGCAAGTTGCCTTTACTTATAGTACTTACTTACGAGTGACCAGGATGATTAATTAATGAATGGGCCACACTCTAAGGAATTATATAATGGATTCATTTGGGGCAATGTTTCTACAACACTGTGAAAATATTCTAAGTGGAGGGTATTAAATGTGAAAAGAATACTAGTATCTATTATTTGATATTCATCCTCTGTATATATTTAGTTTTACCATGAAAAAGTAGGTTAAGGTTAGGAGAGAGGCTGAATTTTTAAAGGAGGATGGCAACAACAAAGGAAAAATGACAACTGATAAAAAAAGATGTATGTTAGAATAGTAAATTACAGGAAGAATGGTGTTCTAAAGGGGTTATCTTTCATACAGAAGAGAGAAAAAACTTCAGAGAAAGCAGACTTAAATTATACTAAGGGATCAAAGTGAAACTAGCCAAATACAGAAATGAAAGTTTGATGATGATGTAAGTGACACTGATGAAAACAAGTAGCTAGAAAAAGTAGTATGAGAATTAAGACAGTTTGTGTAATTGCGAACAAGATCCTGTAAGGAAGGAAGTCATAAAGTACACTTAATTAGAAAGAAAGGAGGTATATGTGTGTGTATGTGTGTAAGTATATGCCAGCAAGAGAAATTTAATACCACCAAAAGAATAAATGTTAGATGATGCTCTACTTCAGCAAGGATTCAGAGAAGTTTTTCTCTCTTCTCTCAAAATTTTTGAAGTTTCCAAAGCAAGAGAGTTTCTAAAGAAACACAGACAATATAAGACCCTTATTCTTAAAAATCAATTTACTAAAGGGGATGCTGGAACAAATCCAAAGCTGATTTGAAAATTAAAGAGGATATGATTGTGGTGACAGTGGTGCCCTACAGAACTGAAGTGTTTGAGGAAGAACAGTATTTCTGCATTGATTGTTTGACCTGTATTGAAAAAGAAACATGGAAGTCAAAGCTCTGCTAGGTACTAACATTGATAACTGGAGAGGTGTCTTTGTAATTGGAGTAAAAGCGTGCCAGGGAACACTGTGTGCAACTCCACCTCCAGCTGCTACTTCTTCTAGAACAGGTCAATAATGATAATATGTATCCCTTAGGAAACAGGGCCTAAGATTTTCTATTTATTCCCCCACTACTTGGCCTTTTCAAAGTCAGAGTTTAAATCAGTGAAACAAGAGACTTAAAGAAACCTCCAGGACTGAAGAGAGACCACAATTGCTGTCATTAAAACCTTTCCTTCACTGAGGTAATAATTTAAGAACAAATTGTCTAACCTTTCATCAGTCCAGGCCAGATTATGACCATAGAGAGCATTGAATCAGTTTATCAACAGAAATCTTGGCTGGCAATTTTCTGAAACCAAATATAAGACATATATGCAGGTTACAAAAATATTTAAGTAACACATACAGATGGACAGATAGATACATGCACAGGATTGCGCTAACCATGTTGTCTCTAATGCTGCACTCTATTTCAAGTAGAGCATGGCACAGTAAACTCTTTTGGACACTTAGTGTCACATTCTTTAACTAGTAAGCAATTAATCATTATTATAGATATGGTGTTGTGCATCTTTCAGCTGCCAGGATAAAAAAAAAAGTCCTTTTTGCAGAGTTTTACTGTCAACTAAAACTGTTACAGTTCACTGGAAATTTCATTCTTGAGGGTAAATTTCTGGTGGTAGTATTAATGAGTAATTCCTTAGATAGTATCTGGTTGCATTATCATGACTTTTTCTTATTTCCCAAATTGTATAAGACAAGGTGCATGCAATGTAGATCTATTATGTTGCTAGGCCATACAAGGCTTACATGGAATTCTTAGGTTATATAAAAAGTCTTTTAGTAGATTTCCTAATCAGGATGCTATAAGGATGCAATGTCAGCATTCACTTGGGTAATTATTGCAGGATTTCTGTAAAACCTTTCAGCACCACGCTTCTCACTCTGTTGACGTTAGAAAATAATTTCAAGCAAGCAAAGGCTTGAGACCAGCAGGACAGCCCTTATTGAGGATCTGAATAATAGTACAGTCCAGGGAGTGTGTCTCCAGGATGAAAACCACCAAAATCTATCCTCAGGTGTTGCAGACGCTCACTGAGCTGGGAATCTAATTCATTGCAAAGCAGATGAAACAGGGGTGCTTGAGGCAGGATGAAACAAGATCTAAGAAACTAATCAGACCCCTAGAGCAAACAGATGACATTTTCTGAACTGAACAAGGATCTCCATTAAGTGGTCATTCACAGTCATATTTATTGACAGGATCAAACTAGGAGGAAGCAGTTTGAGGACACAGATTGTTCTGGACCATGGAGTCCTGCTAACAAGGACTCGTAACAAATGGAGACAGAACTGAGGGATACAGAGAACAGTACAAAGGAATTATTTTCCTTTGTGTTGTAATTGTGCCTTACCCCTCCACATGTGACTAAAAGGTATGGTTGATTACATTGGATGCCTGCTTCTGGCATTAAAGTCATTCCTACAATTATTTCTTTAAGACAAAGCTACCACAGGGGCCACTCTGCCAATCTCTCCCCTGGTATGTATGCTGAGCAAGACACCATATAGCATGAAATATCCCTTTGGTTGTTGGGATCAGCTGCTCCGCCTGTGTCCCCTCACAGCTCCTTGCGCACTCCCAGCTTCCTCACTGGTGGGGTGGGGGTAGAGGCAGAAAAGGCCTTGGTGCTGTGTAAACCCTGCTCAGAGGTAATGAAAACATCCCTGTGTTATCAACACTCTTTTCAGCACAAGTTCAAAATTTAGCTATTATGAACAACATTCACTCTATCCCAGCCAAAATTAATCCAAAGCTGATGCCACAGGACCACATTAACACGATATCAAGCCTGCAATTAACTTCCAGTTGCATACATCAGGACACACCACTGTTCTTTTTGCACCTATGCAGTTCCAGAGTTAAATGATCTTTTATCCGGCCCCCTAGAAATATCTGAACAAAGATGTTGCATTTTTCTATTTTCCTCTTCAGCAAAATTTTCTACACTGTGAAAAAAAGTCAATCCAAAGAATTGCTATGCTGTTAGAGACCCAGGAAAGAAGGAGAATAAAATGTCTTTCTGCCTCATCATGTTAAATTCAGATTATATAGTATGAGCATTTCCTTAGTATTACAGTCTTATTTTATTCAAGAAAAATGTCCATAAATAGGCTAATAGTTTTCCAGTTTCTTTTTCTTTGGTGAATAAAAAAAATTTGCCAATATCTATGATATAGTCACAGGTAAGCAACAAAATACTTCAAAGTCTTCTGGTACCTTCATGTTATGCATACCTATCTCTAATGAACTTCAGTTATGCATTGCCAAAGTTGAGCAACACAGTTGTAAAACAAGTGCAATATATCTACATGACACATATTGAAAAGGCAAGTTCATCCTAGGCTTCTTATGCCATGAGAAACAGCCTCTGTGGTTAGAGCAGCAAAAAATCGTGACTACAGTAAGTCTTTTATCTTTCATTACTCTCCTTTTTGAGGGGACTTAGTTCTTAATATTAGAAGAAGCTTCCTAAATAAAATTGCAAAAAACATCTTGTCTTAAAAACCCAAGGTCCCCTGACACTGCCAGCACAGTCTCCCTTTATCTTCAATGAGCTGAGAGGAAGAAAGGAAGAAGTCAAGAATAAACACATTGTCTTGGACAACTAATATCAGGCATTGGAACAGGGCTTGTGCCTTACCGTTGGACAGCCCTAGGGGAGAGCATTACAAAATTATAAAGTATTAAAACAGTCAGCAAACTGACTAGCAGAGATGTGGTGTCCCCCTGCTACTGTGAAAAATACTACTTAAAACTGCAGAGATGAAAGACCTTTTAATCTATTGAGGGAAGAATAAGATTCAACTGAAATGTTATAGAGAAACTTGCTATAACTCTGCAGATATTTAGTTCTGCTTATGGCTTTAATACCATCAAAAGAACCCTTGGAAACTAAAGTGGAAATTGTAAGAAACTGACTTTTACAAAATAAATATTTAACTTGTAGGGTGGCCAAATTATTACTTGTAGGTAGAATGTGACCCACATTCAGCAGCTCTGCAATGCAGCCTGAAGCAGTTTTTTTACTTATTGGAAACATACAGCTTATAGACAGCCATAAATCCCAGGACATGCCACTCCGGAGAAAACAGAAACTCTTCTTATCCCTCCTCTGGCTCAGAACCAGATTGATCAAGCTTCAGGCACTGTATGCTGAGAGCCACTGGCCCTCCAGATTGTCACAGCTCCCCTCTTTTTAACATAGTTATTAGCTACTCTTAATAAGTTGTAGATTTGCAGTGCAAGCAAGACCTTACTGGGATGATGTTGCTTCACTCACAACAAAGCAAATTGTTTTCTTGAAACGCCTGAGTGAACTTCTGGTTACATTTTAACAGGGAAAAAAATATTCAGCCTCCAACCTAATTTCCACTTGCATAGCACTATTACCCTCCAAGACCAGGAAAACACATTGATTAATAGCTGTTAGTGATTAGGAATCATCTTTACGGTAAAAGTTACCCATGACTAAGATACAGGTAGTGGTACAAGAGTGGAATTTTGACCAATGACAGTAGGCACAGTAGGCACTAGATTAGTTTTGACCAATTACTTTCTCTTGGGATAATCACAAAGAAAACCAAAGAAACTCCCTTCTTAGCCCTAGCCTTGGTTAACTGAGGTTTCATTTCACCTGAAAAGGTGGAACTTTAGATCTAGACACATAAGCAACAAGATGATACTTAATTCAGCCTCCCAATCTTTTTTTAATTCCCAGTTTATAATTCTGGGATTCTCTAAACTCGGGATGCCACGACAGACATAATCCTTTGGCATAAAAAAAGCATCAAGTTACATTTTAAGATACAAGACAACCATTCTTTGTTGAGGGATGGTATACAATTTTACTCAGAGACAAGCTACCTCAGGAGGTTCCAGTGCACCTGGCACCAAGCTCTATCAAAAAGGGACCTAGGAAGAGCTAGGAATAGTTATCAAAGCAGGAGTGTGAGACTGTGATGACTTACGCTGACAGTGTAAGTAGCTGTAAAATTTCTAGATATTTCCATTCAATTACTTGAACGCCCAAAGCTATATCCTTTGCTAAATCTCTTTTTGAGGAAATCTTATGTACTGAAGTGGGTTGGGGTAGAAAGTGGACAGCAGTGGACAACATAGTTGTGGGTTGCTGAGATATTTTAATATTATACAGTCTCTTATAGTTGCCTGTATATTGTCTCTCTGGTAAAAAAAAATAGTCTTCTAAAATCCACCAAAATAATGAAAGGGCACACAAAGAAGACATAAAAAAAACCCCAAAATCTCCTGTTATTTTACCAGTTTTATCTCCTCCTGTCTTGTTCTCTACTGTTTTCTGGTGTTTTCTTCTATTTGCTGCATTTTGTTTATCCTTATATTCCTTCTCTACTGTTTCTCAGTGTGTGAATATTTGAAATGCCCTCAAGGTACATATCCAGACTTGTATATTCAATTCAATTTCATTATGTTTGTAGATTTCACTGTTGAAATAATAAACTCTGCAACATGTGGGGAAACGATAAACTTTGCAGGCTTGTGGCACATTCTGAAAACTCTAATGATATTGTTACTGATGTACCTGTCTCAAACCATTCAGGATTTTAAAATCACTCCAGTTTTGTTCTGTCCACCTTTTTTTTTCCTCATTTTTTGTATGATATATGTTTACATGCTGTATAGCAAAAGCTCTTGGTTCTACATTTATACACTAAAGGCATGCTTAGCATTTGTTTATTGTAATAATACCACTGAATTGTGATAATATTAGTCATCCCGTATTTATACTACAAAAATGACTTTTAAGAAAGGATTAGGAAACTCATTGTTACTGCTGTTAATTCTAGCTTTCAGAATATATGATGTAGTTTTCAAGCAAAAAATAAAAAATCTTTATACCTATGTGGTCCCCATTATCATGGGGATTGATCACCTCACAAACAATGCACTTACCTTCACAATAGAGATCCCTTTGTGGGGGGCAAATGCTACTATTTCCATTCTGCTTTTCAGAAAGATGTAAAGGTCATGAGAAGACAAATCAATAAGGTACCTAAAAATTCAGATGACAGTTTTTAGGGACCTTAATTGCCTAAATCTCAAAGACAACTAGAAAGATTAACTTTGTCTACCTAAACATCTTTCTGTGTGGGTGAGATTTGTCTCACAAAGGACCTACCTATGTAGATTAAGTTAGTTTTGTAGATACCTTCTATTATCAACTGAGGGTTTTTCCATAAATTTTTTGGGGTTAGATATTTCTCTATATGAACACCTGTTTTACAAGAGGATGAATCAGTTCCTCAACGTGCCTGGTTCTCTCTCTTGCAGGAGAAGACTGGCTGATCACCTTGGAATTATGTGATGGAAGTTGGATGAGATGAATTCAACTGCAGCTGACTTAGATGCAATCGCATGATAGGAGTGCAGCAGAAGAGGAGGGCTCAAGAGGATCTTTTCTGTAGCCTCAAAGCTTTAACTTGTGTGCCCATATGATGGCCCACTATTTTCAAAGCAGTACTGTGCAGAAATGCAGTCTCTTTAAGTAGAGGATTTGAAAATGGAAATAAAATATAAATGAAAAAGAATAATGACTTTAGATGGATTTACCTACTGATTGCTTTACATAGCAGCTACAACTTATGTAGCTGATACAGTGCATTTAACCTAAGTATAACTTGTTCTTCTCCTTCTCTCCAGCATCATTTTATACACCTAGACTTTTTCTTTTATGAACTCAGTTTATTTTTGTCTTTAAAAATCTTTACAGCACATTGCAGGACAGCATGGATAGAAGAATGATGTTTGCATTACTGATACTGAAATGCCTAATTACAAATAAAATAAGTTTGTGACAAACTGTTGCCCTAAAAAAATAACTGCCAAAGAAGCTAGGCAAAATTTTGTTAATTTTTTTTTCCTCCTTTTTAATCTTTAAAGTTCATTAAAATTTTTTTATTGCTATTGATTTTACATGGACAAAAATCAGACACTATGGTGATAGCAGCATAAAACCCCAATAAACAGAAGTTAATTCCACACAGGACTTCTAAGATGCAGTTCTCAAAAACTCAATGTTTTTGTTGTTTGATTTCTCTCTGTTTTTTTTCTATAAGCTTATTTTTTAGTAATTAATAGTCTAATACAGAATCTTCAAAATAAAGGAAAATATTTGCTAGCAATTTTAATATTTTTATTAGTCCAAAGCACATGATAATTGCAATTTTTTTTTAATTTTTTCTTTCTAAAATCACCCATACCTTCAAAGTAATGCTCAGTACTGCAGTATTATATGTACCCTAGCTGTTTTTTCTCAATACCTACTAATTTTAAACTTATGGTACTTTCCTCAATATTACTACTCTGTGTATCCAGTCTGTAATACAGGTTGGTATTATAATAAAGCTATTGGTGTCTAGATTTCAGTCCAAGATCATTAATCCTATAATACTTAAAAACTTTACTACTTACTGCTGTTTAACTGGCTGAGAGTGTTGGCCAAATTAGTATTTATTCACTGTTAATAGTGTGCTGAAGCAGGCATGGTTTCTGTTACATAAATATTGCTTAAGCATGAGCTCTGTCAATGTGCAGAGCTGGGCATACTGTAATCTGTGTGGCTGTAAGAGACTAAATGAGTGAATATATGACCAGAATTTCAGTTTTCTTCAGGTAAGAAAATAATAAGGAAAAATATAAACATAAGGTAAATGTTTAAGGGAAAAAAATGGGAGAAGGAAACTTCAGGAACTTAGGCCTGAATACATTCAACCTAGTTTAAGATGTCCAAATAGGATTGCTGCTGATTCAAATTCTCCACACAGGAGATGGGGAGGCACTTCCAAGTGTTGATGTAGATTGAAAATCTCTTTGGAGACATTTGTCTCTCACCATTTATTGTAAAGAAAGTTTAGACTGTCACTTTCCTAAACAGTATCTCTGTAAAGTCCTCGAATTTAGGTAGAAAGAACTGAGCCCCCCAGGGAATGTTTCATCAACGTTAAAAATAAAGTACTGAATGAGACAAAGTAATGGTTGAAATGGGGGGATGTGGGGAAAGCTCAACCTTCAGTCAATAGGTATTCATTAAGTCCAAAGACACAATAAAAAAGAGTTAATTTCATTCTCTCTAGGTATTTTCTAATGAAAGCTTCTCACCAAAATAATTTATCCTGTGCTGACTAAATTGTTTCAGATTTGTGCTGTGGAATTTGGTAAGTGGCTGTATCAGAAAAATCTAAGGGTTCTTAGGGAACACTTAGTCCTTCTGAGCTGATCTTGGTTAAGTTCCTCTGAGTCAGGGATATTAAAAGGAAAAAGAGTGAAAGAAAGGCAGTTATCTTTAAACCTGTAAAGTGGCTGTAGCTCATTTTCAGTAATTGAAGTTTTGAGATATGTTTTTCTTCTATCTTGCTGACATGATTATTTTTATACATGGTTTTATTCCTAGAAGTAGCATTTTAGGACAAAAAAAAAAAAAAAGAACAAACTTCTCTATTAAATAAAGCCCATATTCTTGGATTGAAATATATTATAGTCACACCACAGAGTGCTTTTTTTATTTTGAATGGTGGTTTTCATTTTATATCTACCTGTCTGTAAAACAGAAGACTGACTATAAACTGCTACTCTTGGGCTTTAGGATAGTTACTATGGTGTAGCTGAGACCTCACCATAAAGCCAAGTCTCCCATTCACTCCCATTGAGTTTCCACTATGCACAAATCATATTTTTTAATGACAAGGTACTCTGCCTTTGCTCGAAGCAAAAATTGTTACCATTTTATTTCTTTACTGCTGTTATTGAAGTTCTATATCAGGGCTATAATTTCGTAGTGTCAAGCATGTTGAGGGTTCTCACATATATATATATATATATACACACACATATATACACCAAAGGTAAGTCCCTTCACAATTTAATTGAAATATAGAATCACTTTCATTGATAATCATTGCTTCTTAAAAAAAAAAAAACAACCCAAAAAACCCATAAAATGTATTTCCTCCTATATCTTCATCAGAATGTTAAAAACCCCAACCTAGTAATTATTTCATCAGATGTTGCTGTTTCCTACCATTCATGTTTTTCTCATTTAGGTGCTGTCAGCTACTTCCTCTGTGTTAGTTTATCTAAAATGACAAACATTTTGATGAGTATTTTTAAATTAATGCCACTGATGTATACTCACATTTCCTGTTCAAATGATGATTGTTCTATTTTGATCTGTAAGTGTATTTTGATATTTGTTTGTCAGCCAGTGGATGTATGGAGATTTTTTGTGTTTTGCAGAGTATTTGTCACATGTAATACACTTTAACATATCTTTTAAGTAATTGCTGATTTTTTGTTATTTCTCATATATACTGTTATGGATATTAATGAAGATATAGAGACATATAGCGGAATACAATGCACATGCATGTATATATAATATTTTTAATCTTACCATAAAACATTTTCAAAAGCCAAAGAGTCAAATTTACAAAGGCCTTATTATTTTCAGATTGGTGCTCATATTCATCATTGTGTGCCGCTTTTAGGAACAGAATCACAGAATGAGAGAATGGTTAGAGTTGAATGGGATCTCTGGAGGTCATTTGGTCTAACACCTCTGCTCAAGCAGGGCTACCTAGAGCAGGTTGCCTGGGACTACGTTGAGGCAATTTTTGAATATCTCCAAGGAAGGAGAAAGAAGAAAGTGTTTCCTTGTTCAGATGGCTCCTCCCGTCTTTCAATCTGTACCCATTGCCCCCGTCCTGTTACTGAGCACCACTGAAAAGAACCTGTCTCTGTCTTTGTGCCCTTTCTTCAGGGTAACATTAACACTGGGGTGACATTAGAAAGGTCACTCCAAACCTTCTCTTCTCCAGGCTAAACAATCCCAGCCCTCTCAACCTTTTCTCACAGGATAGTAGCTCCAGTTCTTTAATCATATTTGTGGCCATTTACTGGACTCTTTCCAGTGTTTCTGTGTCTCTCTTTTACTGAGGAGTGCAGAGCTGGACACAGAACCCCATGTGTGGCCTCACCAGAGCTGAGTAGAAAGCAATGATCATCTACTTTAACCTGCTGGCAATGCTCCTCCAAATGCAGCCCAGGATGCCATCAGTCTTCTTTGCTTCATGGGCACATCTTTTGTCTCTTTCAAGTAGGTGTCAGCAATAGGCCTAGATTTTTTGTGCAAATCTGAAAAGAGCATTGTCTTCTAAAATGTGAACCATTATTGAAGGTATTTGCCTTGTTTCAATAGTTTTAGCCAAAAATAACAGAACCAGCTCGTGAAGTAATGTGGGATGTGTCCACCTCTGTGTGCATAATCCAGAAAACACCAGAAAACATTAATATATACTAGAATAGGCATTCTACAACAGCTTACTGGGAACACACTTTAAAGAGTACCTTTTTTATTCATTGTGTAGTACTTCTTCAGGTCTGAAATAAGAAAGCTTTTATATGTTAGTCATGCATTTCTGAGTTATTACTGAGTAATTATTTCTCAATATTTCCACATATAGACAAGCTCTAAATGCAAGCAGTACTAACATTTCTTTTTGGAATAATATAGTTGAAACAACGTAAACATGACCCAATACAAAGAAGGGACATACAATCCAAAAGCTTTCCCTGCAGATTCATAGATACAGGTACTGATTGGATTGGTCTGTGGCTGAGACAGAAATACATATGGAAAGCAGCAGGCAGCATGTTCCTCAGAGAGGAATCTTGGCCATGTCAGAAAGTTCAGCACAGAAATTGTGAGCAAGGAAGCTGTCAGTTCCTGTTTGTCTTGACTTCATTTAGGAAAGCGAGACTTTGTGTCCATTCCACGGAGGTAAATCAGAGAGCAACTAAAAGCCATCTGAAAGGTATCTGTTTCACTTAATGATGGAAGGCCTGAATGCTGCCTGTCCAGGATCAACAATATGTAAGTGGATAACATAACCCATTATATTGGTTTAGATCAACATTGCAAAGGGCTGAAAAGACTCTTGAGAAGGAAAGGCAAGGAGAATGCAGGGTATACTGTTACTGAGCGTTTCACAGAAAGAGAGTAGTCAGAGACAAGGACGCAAGTCTCAAAGTAATAAGGGTCTTCCCCAGATGAGAAAAAAATCTTAGGAAAAGATATACAGGTTATAGCCTTAAATCAAGAGAGTTTTTTATTTGTTTTCTGGATTCTGGAATGCATTATTCTGAGACCACAGGACATCTGTGATAGTGATGTCAGTTTGTTATGGATATATAAAAACTCCACCCTGAGAGTAAAGAGGCAGCTTGTCATTCTTACTAGGATGACTCAAAGGCCACATCTGTGTCGATGGTAGTCTAACTGAAGACTTCTGTGATGCATTTATTTGAGAACATGGAAATTCACTAATTCCTGACACACAGATTTTTATCAGATCTATTGTCAGGACTGGGCATTAACCTTACATCCGAGTTAGCGGATCTGCTATGAAAATCTGCTGTAGCAGACTTCTCAGGAGATCATCCATGTATTCATTTCATTTCTGGACAGTGTGTAACAAAGCTTGGAGAGGAAAAAATATTTGACAGAAGGGACAGCAATATAATGCAATATGTCTGTCATTTTTACCTCCAAAGGGTTTATTTGTACAGCTGAACAGACCTATGATTCTGATTTAGGTATTACAATTAGCACTTAATGTTTTCAAGATGCAGTGGTGATAACTGCATGGTCTGTTATGTCTTTGGGTTAGCAAACACATTGAACATTATTAATAAAAGACATGCTAGAATTCACTACAGTATAAAGACAAACACATTTCAGAGTAACTTGTGACTGCTGACACTTGCTTCCATTTAATTTTTATTAACTATTGTTTATTACCTGAGTCAAGGAAAATCTGTTCATTATATTATCAGAATGCAGACAGGTGTTTTTCTAAACTGCTCCTCAAAGGCTCTTTAACCATCTTCTTCCATTGCTAGAGTAGTTAGGGAAGTTATTAATGAATACTGCAATATTGCACAGATGCCATGGTGCAAAGTGACCAAAGGGACAGAGCAACAGTAAATGGAATTCACTGGAGTAGGTGGGGGATGAGGAAAGAGAAAGAGTCAAGGGCAATTTTGTTTAGACAAATGAGTAGGATAAGATCAACAGCCAGGAAAACAAATGAGGAGACTGAGAAGGAAACAAATGAGCAGTAAAAAAAAGCCCACAGGGCAAAGCCACACTTGTGATGAAGAGAGCCATCAGTATATTTTAAAAGCACAACAGAAGTAGAATTTTTTGTACACTCTTGCCTATAAGGTGCCATGAGGAAATCTAGAAGTTGGTCTGCTGTTATGCAGTCATGGTACCTACCCTCAGATTAGGTCATAAAATCAGTTTCTTGTGAGTTAACAGCTGTGAACTGTGAAAATTAATTTTCTGTTTTTGTATCTCCTAGATAATTCAGGAGTAGCCTGATGTCTCTATTTAAGCCAACAGTAGCTGTGCAAGTGATAGGATTACTGAGTCCTAGTGCAGATGGAACACCAAGGGATTGCATGGAGCCCTTGTAAAAGATAGTTCATGCTGGAGTGATGGAAGGAAGAACAAGGTGTGGGGAGGATTTTGATGATGGTAAGACAACAAACATAAGTCATGATTTGGGAGGGTCAGACTAAAAGTACAGAAAAGTGTCACCCTAGGAGGGTTAGGAAGCACAAGAAAAGATTTCTCAGTGAAACTGCTATCACCATCCTTGTGGTTATGCAAAACTTGGCCAGTCTAGTCAAACACTGACCTACTTGGCTATTACAGCAACAGTCCTGCTATGAAGGGGGTGTTGGACTAGATGACCTCCAGAGGTCTGTGCCAACCCTTATTTCTCTAATCTGTGGTTGTCTACTTCTGTGAAACCTTTTCCTTTGAGTTAACTGCTGCTGCTGCTTCTGTGCTGCAATTCCAGGTAAAATACAGCAAATCAAAGAAACAGTGGAACACAGGAAAAATGAACTTCAGAACTTAGAAATATTTACCTAAATTCCTGGGGTTTTCATGCCACATTTTTTGCATTGGAAGAGAAGGTATTTTAGCACCACAATCCCTATTTTATTTTTTTTTATGAACAGAGTAAGCCCCTAGCAGAGTGCATGCCTGTTATGTGCCTATCTCTTTTCCTGAGACAAAAGTGAAGAATTCACCTCTTGTATCCTATTAATCTCCTCTGTCTCTTCTCTGTGGTTAGAGTATACTTCTCTGATTTCTGCTGTGCTTCTTGCTGAGCATCCTGATTCTTTATGCCTAACATGCTCTCCTCCAAATACGCTGCAGCAGCAGCATTAGTCACTTCGGGACAAAGTGCTCTTGGATACAGCGCATTGTTGTCTTCAACAGACACACAGAATGGATGGTATAGCTCAGGCTGCTTCTACAGTGCCTTTTAATGTTTCTTACCTCCTCCAGTCTAATTGGAAAGCAGCACATAAGTAGTGCCTGATCTACCCTTTTTATAGACATTTAAAATCAGGCACTGCATGTGATTTTAGGACTTGAGGGAGGATGGAGTGTAATTTTTACGTATACTTTCTAAATATAAATGTAGTGTTTCAGATATACTCTTAGCTGGTGCTAATGAAAATCTGTGGCAGATTTTGCCAAGTATTATTCATAATGTATTCTGTGGTAAATTATACAACGTATGAGAATTTTTTTCAGGCACTTCCACTAACACTTATAAAACCTATCAAATGCCACAAATCCTTCCTGTTTTGGTTATATGCTCCAGAAAATGCTGGCTTTCTACTTTTGAGTAGTCTTGGTGTTTACGAACACTACATTTCTAAAATATTTTTCATCTACAGACTGCTCTTTGCCCCTCAATTTCTCTACGAAACCCTTAGAAAAATATTCTTCCTCTTCATGGTGAAGGCAGTGTCTCATCTAATTTTCCTTCCCTAAAAGTTAGGCATCAAGACTAAGGTAGTCATTAAGGCTATAGTCTACAGCTGAGAAAGAGTGAGTGGGAGAGAGTGATTCATCCTACAAGTTTTGGACAGCTATTTCAGGATAGTATGAAATTTCCTCTGGGAGTGCCTACTTATTTCCTTCACTGGCTACATATGGTGCTGCTCACTCAACTTCAGAAAAAGTAACATTAGGTGTAGTGAGTCCTTTCCTTGGATGCATTTCCTAGGCTGCTATATGAAGATTTCAGAACATGAGTTTCTGTGGAATAAATCTTGATTCATGTGTGACTGACAATATTTAAATGAAGGGGGTTAAGCCCCTGGTGATGTAAAGACATTTAATTTTAGGTGTTCATATTGCAGCAGTACTTGGAGAATGTTTTGTGTTTGCTGTGAAAAATCAAATTTCTCTCTTATAGGGATATCTGGCAAATTGTGTAAGCAGGGCAGGGTCCACCTTCAGAGTGAATCTCCTTAAGACTGTTGTCAGCTATTTTAGTCAGTGACTCATCAAGTCAACATTACATTAGCAAATACTTGGAAGCACGGTCCCTTAACAAAACAGCCTCAGCCTCTTGTATGATATTTTTAAACACAAGTTTCCACTCTGAAGAAACTTTATATCCTAAAGATGCTCTAAATCTTGGCAACGATGTGGAATTTATGAGTTGCGTAAAATGATTTTTTCAGTGTTTTTTAATAGTTTTTGCTCAGGTTAATCTTCAAGACTGTAAAAAATATTAGTAAGCATTAACAAATTAAAAACATGCCACGATTTAATAGTAATAAAGTAGGTTTAGAAACATGGTTGTTTAGACACAAATATGAATAAACTTATGTAGGAGCATCTGAGCTAGCATAGCTAGTGACAGTGACTAAGAATCATAGAATCACAGAATCATAGAATATGCTGAATTGGAAGGGACCTATCATGTTCATCGAGTCCAGCTCCTGGTCTAGTGCAGGACATCTAAACATCACACCCTGTGAAAAAAACACAGACCAGTGGTTTTCAAAATAGTATTTATTTTCATTTGGCTAGTAGGTTTTTTGTTAAACATTTTTAAGGATATGAAAATGATAAATATCGATTGATTATTTCTAAATATTTTTCTCTGTTGAGTTTTTATACAGTTGTTAAAATAAGTTTATAGAAGATTCTGAATGGGATTCAAAAGTGGATCTTATCGGAATAAAATACTATTTCAGCCTGAAACACTTGTTTTGTTTGTAATCTGCTTTTAAATTTCTTGTGCTTGGCCTAATTAAATGACATTGAATATTTGATATTTCCCAACTTTTTAACATTATTTAATGTCAAAATATTCTCGTTATTCCCTTAGAATACTTGTTATGATCACTGAAAGGGACGCAAATCAGGCAGCATAGAGTTACAATCCCTGGTGTGAGACATGACTTAGAGCGGATTTGAAAAGTGGTACAAAAGAAATGTTTCTCTTGCCCCTACCAATTCCTGGAATAAATTCATTTTACCCAAGAAATCCTTGTACAACTTCTGTTAGTACGCCTTGAATGCGTAGCTCTGTGGTGAGCTATACCAAGTGATACACTGGGCAAGATCGAATGAGCTAATTTCTTTGCTTCTTAAGTCCATCTTTCTCCCTAGACACATCATAAATCCTTTCATAGACTGGTCAGCCTTCCTACTGAAATCTGGGTATGTATTTGTGCATTCAGTTCTGTCATACAAGGTGCAGCTCATATTGGACTACTAAACATTGAGTCATTTCTTCTGGTCAAATTTGTCAAATAATATATCTCCTCTTTTCCTCATGATAATGAGGAAATAATTTAAATAAATGGAAAAGATAAATCAAAAGATGATGATGATTGTGATCAATATGATAACTGTTGGTATTCTGTTATTATTTTGTTATAGAAATATATAAGCTAAATGTACATAAGACAGATGATCACTAACTGAGAGTCCATGAAAACTTAGTTGGGTGCTAGACAGATTTTTGTCCTGTGTTTGATGTTATTGTTCTGTGCACCTAAATAACACAGGGAGGCAGTTGAGTCAGCCCCAAAAGGGAAGAAAAAAGAAATATATTTTTCTCCGTACTTATTACCGTTGTCATATATTATGTACGAATTCCCATAAATTGCGTAGCAATGAAACTAGAAACTCGAGAGGAAGAAGACTTAGTCCCATCTGAGCAATGATCTCTCTGACAGGCAAAAAAGGAATACAGGTGAAAAATTTGGAAGCTATTTTCATCTCTTTGGTAGAGGAGGAAGCAAAATATATATTCTACTGGAGCAGAAGCCAAGTCATAGATGACAAAGAACTGTTTCTCCTAATAGTTTCTCTATAGCTGTAAGAAACTATTTTCCTGTGTGCTGTAGCAAACAACAAGGACTTCAGATATTTTATATTTATCCTAGAATGTCTGTTCAAGGCAAAATATCTTGTTTAATTTACTTTTTGGCTGGAAAAAAGAAGGAAAATGTGTTCTGCTAGTAGTGTTAGAAAATACAACAAAATTTATCAGTTGAACTACCTAGGAAAGATGCAATTTGAGGTCCCTTTGAACAAAAAAACTGCAGAAACACTGGTGTCTTGAGTACGGCATTGTATTCTATGAGTAGTTAGAACTAGGTTTATACCCTAACTGTTCTCCTGACAAATCCTTGGACTTTGCCCCCGGGCAAGTTTCTCCACTGCTAGGATACTTCCTGAAGAAGTATTTTCTGTTTTAAAAAATCATACAGCATTCTTTGAGTTCTCATGATTTCTTGAAATTTGCAGATAAAAAGGGCTATAAAGTTCAGAGCCTGCATTTTGGACAATTATGTGCTTCATATGCAGGGGATATTATGTTCTCTATCACATTTTGGGCCTTTGAAAATGTTCCTTCAGTAGTAGATTATATAATCTGATGGGCAATTTGTGTACATGTCTTGCCTGTCAAATCTCTTTCCTTAACTATGTACTTGAATGTGAGTAAGTAATGAATAATAGATGTAATGCCATTCAAAATCTGTCATGATGTCCTGGTGCTCTCATTTAAATCCTACTGATCCTGATGCCTCTCCCTGACTCGCAGTTTCTGTTCTGCTGAAAAAATACATCATTTAAATAAAGGGAAGAGAGGAAGAGGAAGTGTCTTGCATAAGTCCTTGTTTCATTCCTTTTGTTTTCTTGATAGGGCTAAGTTCTACTGTAAAAGTTTCCATTTTGTTGCTTACTAAAATATTGCATTAGCTTTCCAGAGGCACAGTGCTCCCTATGGTGTTTCTGCAGAGTTTTGTGCTATTCTAACACATGTCCACATTATGGAAGCACTTAGAGCTTCTGTTAAGGGCTCCAAGGCATAAAAGATGTATTCTGTGACCTCTGGTGTGCATATGTAAAGATTCATGAGCTATAGCATGAGTGAGTGCTGCATGGGGAGATAAGCAAGCCACTGCTACAAGGGATATAGATTTTCAGTAGAGCCTGCTGTGGTGGCTCGTGCAATGCGAGGGGACAGGGACATGGCCCTCTCAATACCCTTTTACCACCCATCTGTAGAATTGAAATAGGACAAAAATGGAAACTGGAAAAAAAATTGAAAAATGGAAACCAATAGCTATGCCTAAGGACCAGGAATTGCTTGTGGTTATGCAACAGGAAAAAACAAAGAGAAAAATCAAACAAGGCCACTTACTTCTGTTTCTTTCCCTAGTTTCTGCCTACACCAAACTTGTGCTCAAGGTTGCCTTTTTTTGCTCCTTTTAAAATCTCTCTCTTTTTAATTTTTTGTCTTTTCTTCACTGAAACTGTCTGTAATAAGCTTACTATTCTGGTCCTACAACATTAACATTTCACTAGTTTCACTAAGTGTCAAAAAAATTATTTTACATGTCTCAGCAAAATATGTCTTCTGTTTGACACATAGGAAAGTTAATAGGGTCAGGCTGCACACTTTCTCTGTATCTTCTGTTCATGCTGGAAAGGATTCTCTTCCCTTATTAAACATTATAGGGATAATTCTGCTGCATCACAAATTTTTTACTGAATCTGAGTTTTCTAGGCATAAACTGAAGAAATTAATGGAATCACAGGCTTCCCCCNCCTTGTGGCAGCTCCTTTGGCTTTTTCATGTGCATGCGATCTTCCTCTAAGTTCTTTTTCTTTCCACCTCTTCTTGCTGCCCCACCACCTGCCACCCTTACCCATCCCTTTACCACCTACAGTCTCTCACCTACAGCATAACAGCTGCTTGCCAATCTTCTCAAAGAAAGAAAAAATAACCAGAAATTAACATCTCTTAGTTCTTATATTAGAAATCCAGAAATCACTTAAAATAGCTTTCATAATTATTTATTCCCTGGTATTTATCCCTTGATGCCTTTCCTCCAGTTTTCAGCCTGTCCCTGAAACAGCATATTCTTTGATCACAGGGAAAATTTTGATTGAAAGCATGTGCTTCAGCAAGCTTAGTTTAAGTCCGTTTAAAACAAAAGATGTTTAGGATCCCCCTCTGGGAAGCCTGTGACCTCACTGTATTCTAGCAACCTTTATTCCTGGTCCCACCCTCTGTACTGTGGCACACAGATTTGCACACAAAAGATAACTGCAGAAGTCATGCTGGCAGAGAAATAAACTTCTCAGTTTCCTCTTCACCGTTCTAAATGAAAACTCTGTTTTCCTTAGCCTGAAGTGTCTTTGGCTCCTCATTCAAGCTAGGAGACTCAAAACTATGCTTGAATAGCAGCACCTTTAGCGCAGGCTGCTTTGGGAACCAATAAACCAATTTCCCCTGCCCTTGATTGGTCTCTTGAGGAGCTCAGCATGTTCCCAGCCATTTTCAGATGCCAAAACTGTCATGACAAAGGCAATTAATATGGTAACAAGAGAGTTAGCATCCAAAACACTGTTTCCTGAGGGGCTTGTCACATAAGCTGCGGAAAACATTAGAAACAGTTACAATCTGCATTTCTTTCCCCAAATGCAAATTTCTACGAACCCTTGTAATTGCCCACATCCTGTATACTTGCAGTCAGACAAAGATCAAAAGCCTGACTGAGTCAGATGCAGAATAAATTACTCTTCGTAGTAATTCAGACCAGTAAATGCTGCCTTGGTGAAGGAATAAAAGCAGTGCGCAAATCAACCTGGCAATGGAAAAACATGTATCTCCCAAACGAGTATCTTATCTGTAGGTTACTGGGAGATGTGCAGCCAAACTGGATGTCTACACACAGCTCAGACATAACCAATGAGTGTCTGATTATTGTATCATGGTGACTGTTGGCTTTTTTATTATGCTGTGGTGTAAATAGTAGTTAAATACATTGGTTCAGCTTCTCAGCTGCTCCCATATATACTGGACACAGGTGGTAAGACATAAAGGACCTATTATTGTATAGCAGTCCTGGGGCTGATTCCAGACCTAATTTTGTGAGTCTAATTCCAAAGGACTATTATGTTCTAAGAGCTCACTGTAACACAGCAGCATTCTGAACCATGCCGCTATAATCCAATCAGTATTGCAAAAGAAATGGCATATTTCCATTTCATATTCCCTCTCCTCAAGAGAATCTTCATCTGCTTTGTTAAATTGACTTTATAGCCCATTTATGATACTAAAGCAGCACAAAGAGTGAGATCAAGAATCTGGCTCATTTCTGTGCCTAACTTAATTGTGTGCCTTAATGAAAACATAATAATATAAGTAATATTTATTTTCATGATGCTGGATAAAATAGATTTACCTATGAATCCACTTAGGTCTCAGAGACTTTAACAACTAGATGTTTTTGGTTTTTTAAAAAAAATTATTTTTATGCCTTTCTTGGGGTAAAGTGGAGCTATTCTGGCCCCTTGGGTAACTTTCTAATTATGCAGCCTTAGAACACCATTGTGTAAAGATTTTCCAGCCTACCATTAAATCCTTATATGAAAAAAATGGATTAAGTATGTAATAGACTATGTAATGACTCTAAACCTTCCTGACAATCTGCTCAAAAAAAAAAAAAAAANGATACTGATTCAAATTATCTATTTTATTTATGATTCTCCCAATCTGAACATTATGGAAAACTCAATGCCTTCCCTCAAAATCTGCCATGCTCCCATGTGTATTACCACCCAGGTGTCACATTTTTAAAAGAAGGACATTTTTATGACCAAACGGAGGATGAAGGAGATATTTTACAAAAGCTCTATGCAGGCAAAATGTTGGTAACAGAAAAATGGACTCATAGGAAAATTCTTCCTGATCAAAACGTGTCAGTGTCTGAGAGGTTATGGGATAGCAAAACATGTCAGTATCTGAGAGGTTATGGGATAGCAATTCTTCCTATGACCTGACTATTGCTGACATCTGCTTCAGTCTGAATGACACTGTGAACCCCTGGAACTTTTCTGGTGCAGGTTGCCAGAAAGACTTAGTTCAAGACTTAGTGTTCCTTTCTTACAAAGAGATAAGGTGGGTCTCTAGCCTCCTTTGGAAGTATTTGAAACCAGAGGTACCTCCTCTAACTACAGTTGCAACCTACAAAATTTGGATTTATCTCACTTAGTCGGGACTTTTATTTACTGCAACTGGAATCTGTACTCTGTAATGGGTCAGTAGGAAAAGAATAAGCTGTATCTGTATTATAAAACTCAAGTGTGAGTGCTGTAGGGATGTTTCTTTCCTTGTAAACTGTACATTCAGTTATGTACAGGTTTCAAGGAAGAAAAGAAAAGCAAGTTTACACCAAGAAAATAGAAGCTGCGGTATATTCCATGAGTACCTGACCCAGGCAGGCAACAGGGGAGGATGGTAGAGGGTACCATACATCTTAATAGGTATAGCAGTACTTACAGATACCTTCAGAAGGTATCTGTTCAGCTCATCCAGGATTTGAGTTTTCTGCTGGAGTATGTTGCTTGTGTATTATACTGGTTCAGTGGCATGTAGGGTGCTTGAGCAGAACCTTTGTTAACAAAAGTACATGCACCTTGCAATTTAGAAGTCCCTTTCTCTCTTCACTTTTCTTATCTAAGTCCCAATGCTGTATGGTGTAAGACCAAGCTTTTTATTAAAGAACATTGAATTCTTTGTTTGTATGCAAAGGGTGACAGCAATCTATGACTCACTCAACCAATAATTAATGGACTTTAACTGAAATGGTTATGTAGAGAATGTTGTTCATGCAAATGATATTGGCTAATTCTTTTTTTTCCTCTCCACTTAATTAAGAAACACGGCTCCTTCATCTTTTTATGCCAAATCAGTCATGGATGCATGTGATAGTATTTCAAAACAAGAGGAGCAATCTATTAGGTTTGATTTGTTTTTATAGCCTTATCAGCATACTGTTGCCTTGAAGTTCTAGAAGTTTCCCAGTGCCTGGTCAGCAGACAACTGACAATGTGGGGGAAACATAGAAATCTTCAGGTTCCCACTGAACTGAATATTCTCTCATGTCTGTTTCTTTACCAGAATGGACAGACACAACATCCCAGCACCTACTAGTATTGACCAAGTGCACATCTTGGAGGAGGTGAGGAATTGTTAACAAAACCCTTCTTGCTTGCCGTTTGGGGTTTCCACTTGAGAAGTTGAATGTATAAACCTATGTGTAGCAGAATTAAAATTCATCTATGACATTACCTGCTGTGTAGTCATCACAGCGACTTATTACAGATAATCACATTGAGTCAGAACTTCTATTTCCAGAAGACCAGACTGAGAAAGACTGAGAAAGACTGAGAAAGAAAGGCAAACTTTCTATTACTACAGATGTACAGGGACATTTTATCTCACTTTTCCTCAGTTTGTGTACCACAGTTCTCCACTATGGCAAGATTTACCTCATCAAACATAAATGTCTACAAGGCAGACATTTATATCTGATCTAGTCAGTGTGGACTACCTGTATCATCAATGGTGAAAAGAAGACAGCCTGAAAGGGTGATTAATTCTATTCTGAAGCAGCTATCTGGAATAGGGCAGATGAATTGCATCCTAAAACTGCTTATTTCTCTCCACTGACTATAAAGGGAGTATACAGTGATTAACTCAGATGTAGATGTCTGAAGCTAAGTGAGATGAATATCATCCTAAGTGACTTGAAGAGTTTTTCTCACCAATCTTTCTGTTGTGAAAAAATCTGTGCTTGGTTTATGTCATCAGTCCCCAGCAGAATCAAAATCAGACGCATCAGAGATAAATGGATAACAGGATCCATGTCACAATCAAGCAACAAGTACTCCTTGCTTTTACTACTAGATGGTGATATTTTGGTATGCTTTTCTAGTAGGAAAAATGTTCAATCTCTGTAAATATTCATTCAAAAAAAAAAAAACCCCAAGCCCCAGAAATGCCTCTAGAATAACATCATCCCGGTGAAAAAGTCTGTTGAGTAACTGGTGCTTTAATTGTGCTACAAAGAATGCTTTGAATTACACAATTTTGTTAACTTGTTATCCATCAAAAAGATAAAAGAGCACACAGTAAAATGCATTCTTTTTAAAATATTTTTTATTTGCATTTAATCACTTGTCAGGTATTACATTCAGGCAGAGTCAGGAGAAAACAGAGGAAGACTAATCCTTCTTCTAAAACACTACTTATTTTCATCATAATATGGTTAGGACTGAAATGCAGAAATCCAGCTATATGTGTTCAACTTCTAAAATTCCAGTGTTAAAAAATCCCCCAAAACATTTAAGAAATGGTAACTGGGTATTATCACACATTCACCTGATGTGCTCTTTTTTGTTTCTTGGAAGCAGTCAGAAAAGACTAAATACTTCCAAATTTAGTAGTGAGTCGCTGTTTGATAACTATAGTGAATATATTTACTTTGTGAAGGGCTGATAAGGAAAGAAATCTCCTAGGTCAACATGAATTATATTACAGTATTATTGTGGTATTCTTTGTCTATGATCACAAGTAAAGGTCTGTGAAAAAAAAAAAGAAACAAACCACTGTTTAGGATCTCTTTTTTTTTTTTTTGAATTGCTGTTGTCTAAAATTAAGAGATTGCAGGGTTTGTATTTAGCCTCCTTTTAGAAGCTGCTGTGACTGGTAATAGCAAGCATAGCTTAAGACTCTGATAAAATGTAGATTTACCATATAGTCCTGAACCTCACGTTTTTGCCCTTAATACAGAATTTCTCCTATCAACCTTTAGAATGAAGCATGACTGTTAGAAATTTAGAATTAAGAAGCTAGACATGCAGAGTCAGGCACAGTGGCTCTGAAGTAAGGGAGAAAGAATTTGGAATCAGACGTAATAAATCATGCACTATATTTATTTTGCAGAATGCAGGTACAGGATTGATGGTTCTCCAATGCTGTTGCATACACTGCTGACACATTAACTGATGCTGTGACTTTGCATACTCATATTCAGAAGGAATGACTTGCTGACAGTGGCTAAGGAAAAAACTATAAAAAATGCTTGTGCATATTAGATTGCTGCAATTTTATACACAGTGTAAAGGACTCTCATCCTTGACAAATAGCAAAGGTGTAGATGTTGTGCTGCTGGGATGTCAGAGACAACTTCTGTGCATGATGTAGTACGATCTGCAGGCAGAGCGTGTCTGCAGCGAAGTGCTGGGATTGCTGATAGTCCATCCAGACAGCCTCACAATGCAACTAAAGCAGCAGTACTGCAGTAGATTGAAGAAGCTTAAACTTCAGAAGGGCTCTGCAGACCTTAAACCAATGTCCAATTCATTGCTACCCCTAAGACAGGTGCTCCAATGCTCCAGCTCCTTTCTCAGTGTCATAAAATCATCAAGCTGCTCTAGAGGCATACCCAACAGTCACCAGACTTTCTTTTTCAATTGAAAAACAATTAAATTTTATGAGGAAATTTTATTTCATGGAAAACAAAGATCATTTTACTGGAAAAGTGCAAGGAACTGTACTTTGGAGACTTCAGTAGTGTTATTTGGAGAGTAGCAGATGTCAAATAAACATTTGTCCAGAGTAAGAGAAAAACATGACAGTATGGTCGGTATTGTCAAGAAACTGACTCTAAAAAAATCAATAATCATTGTTTTCATTCCAGACCAGCTGCAGAAAATTGAGCAGATGTGAAATACTAAGTGACAGAGGCAGAAATATGGGAATAAAGCTGACTAATTTTCAAAGATATAGTTTTCTAGTTAGAGCTATTTAAATCACATGTGGAATACATAATCATGGTTAAAAAAACCCAGATGAACTTGTCATAGCTAGTAGACTACAATTTGTCATTTCTTGATGGTTAGGACAATTACACCTTCCAAATTAATGGCTTCCAAATCTGTACTTAAGATAATGGCGAATGGTAGTGATATATGTGCAGACCCTGTCTTTGAACAAGAGGGTAAAATTCTAGCCTAATAAATATACAAGTCAATACTGTTAAACATAGCACAGATGATTTTAGTGAGAGAGCACAAGTCCTAAGTTGGTGATAAAGGATAAACTCTAGATTAGTAACTGGGAGTCAGTATTTCTGAAAATTGAAAAAAAGAGAGAGAGAGAGGCAGAAAAACTTTTATAAAGTATGGACAATATTCTAATAACAACAAAATACATATTTGTAATAAACACAAAAAACATATTTGTTTGGTCTTTTTTTGTTAAGTGAAAGATGCTCAAACAGTTGCACCTCAAGTCAGAAAGCATGGAATCGTGCTTAACCATTCAGCCTTTCTGATTTTGTTTCTCACAGGAACAATCAATTCAAGAAAGCAGAGGTTTTGAGCTGTCAAGACCCACAGTGGTAACAATAGCTTATTCTTATTCAAGCCTTTTGAGAAAAATCTTGGTAAGATGTCGTTGTAAGTGTTGGAGTACACTTGAGAAATCTGATTATTCTAGAGATTGATAGTTACATTATATATATCCAAATCAAATGATGTTGCAAAACCTCCAATTTTCTCCTGAGATAATGGATGGCTTACTACAGCCAGCTTCAATGCAAGGTGTCACTTCAAGTGTTGTGGCTTATGAGACACTTCAGTTATTTAATAGGCTGCTCTATGAACACAGAGGCAAAGATATATGTCCTCTTGATTTCTAGTCTCTCTTATCTTCTCATACTTGTTTTCAAACTTCCAGAAAAAAAACAGAAGTGAATTATTAACAGATGTTGATGTTTGTTTTGAGGGAGATGGTGCAAATTTAACTACATTAGCTAAGGTGCCATAAGTACTAAGAATCATAAATTCCATCTAATAGGATGTACATGATTACATCATAAGAAATTACATGGCTTCCAGGTACCTGGCTCTGCCTCCTATGCTTATTCTTTTCTTGGGCAGTGGGTAGACACTGGCTTGCAAAGCCCTCTAGCTAGATTTTTTCTGTTGTTCCTTTTAAATTTTTAGGAGGTATTTTTACGTTGCGGTGTTCCCTGTATGTGTGTTATCTTAGTCATTATCTCACAGGACAACTGAAGGCAGCACTGTAAAAACTGCCTGAGAAATTGAAGATGACATAGTTGCACATTAAAACTAATGATGGCATTTTTCTTGCAAATTATTCTACATAGCAAAACAAGTGAGTAGCATGTGCTTTATTACACATTTTTTTGTCAGAATAGTTTAACTTATACTCACACAGTTAGACAGAGAAAACAAAGCTTAGGAACCACTCCTGACAATTTTAGTCCATGGTAGGAATAGAAGAGGTAGATATTATTTTTAAAATGGAACAAATTCTCCTTGCCTTCAAGAAGAGCTTTAGCAGAATAATAATTGAAAAAAAGAAAAATTGACTATGAACTTACCAGTGTTCCTGATGAAGAATGAGTAGATTAAATGTTTTTAACTCTTCCTACTTCTCCATTACCATGGGTTTGTTGTCTTTTGTAACGTTCCCATAGGCAATGTAAGGAATGCAGTCTGAATGAGACTTCTATAATGAGACTGTGAAATGGCTAGAAAATCTCATTGAAAGAGAAGATGTTGCTGTCCAGTGTTCAGTAGAGAACCAAAATATCTCCACAAATAGGCTCTACAGGGCTTTATGCCAGGTCCATTAATAGCTTAGTTCCAAAAAGATAAGACCTAGAGGGTCCATGATGGTAATGTTCAGTTCTGTTGAAGACTTCTGCAGAACAGAAAGGCATAAAGTAATAGCTCTGTGTGTTGTTCAAAGAGCAGTGCAAGCCTATGAGCAATACAGCAAGTAATCATCTTACATTTGAAAAGGGATTTAAAATAAGCATGATGTGCATTAGGAAGTGCATTCTAATGGTGGTAATACAGACCAGTAGTAGCATATGTTGTCCATGAAGGCCTTTGTCAGAAACATTAAGGACCAGGCTACAAATCCGTCAAGAATGTTATGGATATAATCGATCCCACATTGGAACAGATGGAGAGATTATGTGAATTTTCAATATCTTTAACAGGCAAATTTTCTGGGATTCTATAATGACTCTATTATTGTGACAGCTTCTTCATCCAAAGGAAAAATACAGATTTTAGGATAGCAAAGGTGTTCAAGAAAACAGCTGGGAAACCAAACTGCTCAACTGGCGAGTATCATCCCACCTGCAGGTGGAAGGAAAGGACAAAGGCTCCCTGCCTTAGAAAGTGTGCAAGATATTGGACTCAATATCTTAGAGCCATCTACCAGTTAGGTGTGCTTTATGATCCAAAAGTGTTGCCTCTATGAGGTAAAACAGCCATAATCTAATACGGGACTTTGTCTGTCCAATGAATCATGCTCCCTGAGCTTTAGCTTTGCTCAGAACAAAGCAAAATTGTCAAATACAAAGTAAGGACAAGTTTGTTGTATAATAAATGATAACAAGTGAGAGAGATACATGGTGTTAGAATATTCGCTTCTATACAATCTATTTGCTTTTACTAGGAAGGCCATAATTTGAAAGACAAATAAACTTTTTGTTTATGCTGCTGTTGCTTTTGAACTATACAGTAGTGTAAAGCAAGTTCCCAGTTCTTGAGGATAATTGCTACAAAAGGGATTTGTTCATGCACAGCCTTCAGTGATTGTTTACAAGTGGTTCTTCCAAAGTCCCAGTGTCTCTAGGAGATGGGTATTGTAAAGGACTATAATTTTTGCCCCATATGTTGCTATAAGCCAGAGTGTTCTGTATGGCTGAGACACAGAAGATACAGTACAGAAAGAACAATGACATTGTAAATTTGAAGTATACCCATATTTGATTAATATAGCACTGCCATTTCCTATTTTAAAACCTTTGGGGTATAGTTCCTCTGAATTATCAGAGTCCTAAATTATTTGAACCAGGAGGTAGATATTGGTTCCAAACTGACTACGGTTTTTTTATGTCTGGAAAAACAGCAACAACAACAACAAAACAATGAATTGGTTGAAGAGCAACATGTTCAGAGAGCCTAAAGTGACCAATCAAAGGTTAGCAGGTTAGCGACAGAGAAGAAGATGGGGCCAAATGCACTTATTTTTTTCTCACCGGATCCCAGTAAATCCCCTTGCTCTCCCTGTTCCACTAACAAATGACTTCTGAGGTACAGACACCGGTTTGAGGTGTTGATACAATCTCTGATCCCTATAGAGCAATAAGGTACTCCTACTGCCTTTGGGCTTTGCAGTAAGCTTCAAATTCCCATTTAACCCTGGTTGAAACTATTTTGGATATTGCATCTTAATACCAATAAATTAGAACCAATAAAGAGAATTTAGTCTTTAATCAGACAAAGTGAACCTATGGAGATCTCTTCCTCAGGCTATCAAGGTAGTTATAGAGGCTGAACTTTAAAAGACCAGTATAGTTTTATGGCATCTGAAACCTTTGTAGTTGGGCAAGTTAATATGTAAAAGCAACTTCATTTCCTGTCACAGGACTGCAGCAGATCACCTAATGTGTCAGGAAGGTTTTTCTATTTGCACATACTACTTAACTCAATTACGTGGATATACCACTGGATATTTTCACTATTTTAATCTTAGGCTGATACATAAAACTGTGTTCATCTTCATAGTTGAAGCTCACTTTTTCCCAGTTTAGTGTTCTGCTGTTGAAATTAAGCTCTTGTGTGTTCCAGTCATCAACACAAATTTGATTACAGACAATTTATAAAAATGAGAAGAAAGTGTCATTCACAAGCAACCATCATTTAGCCAACTTTCACCTCTTGCTTTATTTTTTTTCCTTGAACTGCTTATTATGTAAATTCTTTACCAAGTATTGTAGAAGCCTGGTGACTGAAATGTGCAGAAGTTCTGCTCTTTATGGGGGTAATCATTGAACATGTATTTTTGAAGTGGAGGGAACACATTATTGAGGTATCTCTTAAGAAATATAGATCCAAAGAGCTGCCAGGCATACTAGTTTACCTTTATACTACTGTTTTCTTAGGAGCAAGAGAACTCAGATTCTCCTCTTGTCAACATGTTTCCTTTGGCACTTAATTGAATGACGGTTAAAGAAAGAGTTAGAAATCCTTGAGCTCTTTGGCTGTGAAATGGAACCTGAAAAAAATTTTAAAAGGTTTTGTGGTTTATATCTTTGAGGAGAAAAGAATTTGAATGCTGGACAGTTTCATAGTGATGCCTGATTTTTTGAATTCAACTTATTAATTGCCTGCTTGAGATAATTAAAGCATTTGTGCTCGAAATAATTGGTGTCATTGAAAATAAAGGATTTAACCTTGGCAGTAGATTCAATCTGTCTGCTCCAATTCATTCCTCTGATGACAAGAGGAATCATGGTGTGTGGGTTTTTTTCTCTCTCTCTTAAGATTGCTAATAATTAAACATTCAACAGATCAGCTGGGTAATGGATGAGTATAGTCCCTCCTTGTTCTTCTTTATATGGCAGGATTAGAAGTGATGCTCTCTTTGAGGATAGGGGTAGTCGTGGTGCTGCATTGCAAGAGAATGAAAATGAGAGATGATTTTTATAATCTGATCACATTTTTGTTAAACTTGAATAATATAGATTTAAAATCTAAGCTGGGTCTTTTTAGAACTTGGTTCGACAAACCATGAGATGGAAAGAAAATAAAAAAAAGGTGGACCAGTGATCTGAACTTCAGTCTAGAGGGGCTTTTTGAGAATCAACTGTAGGTTTTTGCATGTCACAGAATGGTTGAGGTTGGAAGGGACCTCCAGGAGTCATCTGTTCCTGCTGGACAGATGTATCCGTTGTGATACAGAACAGCTGATACAGAACTAGATGCCATACAAAGATTTTACTGGCAGAATTTTCATGGATGAAAGTCCAGAACCTGATGTTTAGCATTTACAGTCCCTGAGGGAATATTTAGCCCTCACAAAAATAAAAATATGAATTTGACTAGTATTAAGCAGTGGAAGCAGGGGAGGGAGGGAAATTTTCAGATCTCACAACTGTCTTGCCTGAGGATCCAGCTGGATGACAATCTCTTTTTCCTTATTCTTCTTATCCTCTTTTATTTTTCTTTTAAGGAACATTGAAGTCCATCCTTTCCAAGATGTATGCAATATCTTATCTAGTAGAGGAGGACATGCAGTAAGGGAATAAGAAGCCTTCCTGTACACAAGGAAGGTATTAGAGCAATTATATAAGATTTTGTGACATGACTGTTTATCCAAAAGCAGGAAGACATTGTTTCAGTTCCTTTGTTAATGCCTGAAGCTGATTCAAATATCTCTAAAATTGATAGAGCTTTTGCATAAAGTGTTATTCAATGCCCAAAATTTGGAAAATAATGTTTTTTCCTCCTTCTGATATTCTTTCACCATGGAAAAAAATAAAAGAGTTAAAATTCATTGGGCATTCATTAGAGGTTCATTAGAAAAACATTTCAGAAAATCAATGTCTCTGAAATTCATGATATCTCATTTGGGGGTTCTGGTTTCCACACATTTTTTTTGGATTACTTATGCCATTTGTATGGAATAGCAATTCAAAATAGCTGATGATCTGACCTTTGATTTTCTCTTTTGCTACAACTACATGCTTACATTTGGCTTTTGAAAAATTCACATTACTTGGGACTTGAATATAAGCCGAAAATAGCCAGCAGTCCAGACAATTTTTCCTTCATAAAAATAAGGACATAACATAACAGAATATAAAAACTCCAAGTTCCCTCTAGTTGAAGCTGGGGCTTTCCAAGAGCTCTGTTGTAGAGAGTGGCATTTGGTGGCGCCATCTTTGAAGCTCTGTTTTGTCACTTGCTTTTCCCCATCTCCAGTGAGGTCACACCCTCCTCTAGTCCTGTACTTTCAGTGACTCAACAGGCACATTAGGACCTGGGTCTCTGATGAAGATTCTCAGTGAGCAGAAAAATGCTTTCTTTTTCTTTGTGCAATAAATCAAGAAAGACTGATGTGGTCCTGAGTAAGTCTCTCAGCACTGGCGAGGCCACACCTTGAATCCTGTGTTGGGTTTTGGGCCCCTCACTGCAACAAAGATATTTTTGGAGCATGTGTAGAGAAGGGCAGCAAAGCTGGGGAAGGGTCTGGAGCATAACTATTATGAAGAGCAGCTGAGGGAGCTGGGGGTTTTTAAAATGGAGAAAAGGAGGCTCAGGGGGGTCCTTACTGCTCTCTACAACCTCCTGAAAGGAGGGTGCAGTAGGTGGGAGTTGGTCTCTTCTCCCAGGCAACCAGTGAGAGGAGGAGAGGAAATGGCCTCACGCTCAAATGCACCAGGGGAGGTTTAGATTGGATATTAGCAAAAATTTTTTCTACTGAAAAGGTTGTCAAACATTGGAACAGGCTGCCCATGGGAGTGGTGGTATCACCATCCTAGAAGCACTCAAAACATGTGTGAGTGTAGCACCTGGGGACATAGTTAGTGGTGAACACGACAGTGCTGGGTGATGGGGGAGCTTGATCTTTGAGGTATTATGCTAACACGGCATATATGTAAGAAAAACCTCCTTCAATGAAGAGCATATCCCCATCATTTTACAGTGAAATACATCTCCCATGTCCTTTTATTCTATAATGAATAATCATGCAGTTGCACCAGCAGTCTTTAGGGAATACTCTGTTGTCATCACTCATTTTGTAAAGACTGATTAGCCTTGTACCTAAACCATAGCAGACCATAACTAGTCCAACCTGTGAGACTCCTATTTGCAAACAGACATAGAAGATCCCTGATGGACACATATGCATTCACCCTTTGCTTCCTGACAAGTAGGAAGGACTTTTATCTCCTTAGGTGGGACACCCTTTATTTTGATCCCTCAAGCTTCCTGATATTATAACAGCTCAGCTGATATGCTCCAGCTATTGTCTCCATCTGTTTTGACCATTATTCTTAATAGAGTTATTGCAGCTGTATGGTAGCAAACAATTTTCAGTGCCAATTTCTAAATATTGAAGAGTCAAAATAAGGGTTGCATTGGCAAGACTGAAAGAAATTTAAAAAACAAAATTAAAAGGAAGGGGAAGAGTGAGAAAGGAAGGGACATGGAAAGGCAAAGGCAAAAGGAAACGGAGAGGGAAAGAGAGAGGACATTTCTGAGAAGTAGAAATCCTTTATCTTGTGTGAAGATAAATGTTTGCATGATTTCACACACTATGACTCGGAAATCTCGGCCATGAGTATTCATTAAGTTCCTTTACACTGTGTGTCTATCTCCATATGAAGACACATGTATGTCGTCTAGAAACCAGGACAATATCCCATTTTCTAGAAAATGTACTGTAAGTGGAAACATACATAGGAAAGAGAATAAATGAGTTTCAATTGCATTGGGGGTTAGAAGGGAAAAGGTCATGAACTCAATTTAGTCTTACAAATGCAAAAAAAAAAAACTTTTTAGAGCTTCATTTATCCTCTGAATTCATGAGATCTGCCCAGAGTCATTAGACTGAAGCAGTAGAACAGGAGCTAGGTGATATGTCACTATTCTTTCAACAAGACGATGGTACAAGCCAGTAAAGCAGATAGAAATACATTATTTAAAGTGAAGGAATTATCCTCTTTGCCTATTGCTTAGCATAATATAGATTTTAAAAAATCTTTTAAAGCTTATATGTCTGTAAAGCAAGTTCTCACTAATCTCCATCAATGTCAGATCCCATTCAAAAAATTATGCAGTTTATATTCAAATTCACATATATACAAATTCACATATATACATATGTGCACATACACATTTATACATATGCATATGTATGCATACCCAAAATTGTACAGTGACCCATCCCACCCTCCTGCATCATTGAGAAATATTTGGTAGCATAATATTTGTATTATTGTTAAGGATTCTTTCCTTCAGGATACATTTTAAGGCTGCATTTCTTCATCTTTGCTGAAGGCTTTCAATTTTCCTTTCAACGGCATTTTTAAGGGACTAAGATGATCGAATAATAGGAAAAGAAAATGTGTCTTTCTCCTTTTTCAGAAGTTAATTCATACCTATGGAATGTGCCAGATTTTAATGTTACAAAACTAAGTCCTCTTATGCTCTATACGGGCTACATTTACAATCTTAGCACCGAGTGTGTGAAGTGCTCTGCCTGACAAGCTTAACTGCGCCCAAGGATGACCGGCATTAGGGACAAGAGAGTACTTGAACCTCAGCCAGCTTCTTGGCAACTGGGATTTTGATGTCATCAGAAATGGTATCTCTTCATGAGAAAGAGCTGTTATTTTCAAATCAGAAGAAATGGCTGGATTGTCTACATTTCCACACAAAATGAAATTCTTAAGCCTTCCTTGCCACCTTAGTCTCATTTGAGCATTTGGCATCCACTAAGTTATTTGATTAGTTTGATAATGTGGTTAATATTAACAATGCCTTCCTGATTATTATAGATTTGTGGAAATTGAAGGACATGGTGGCCTATGGCATTCCTACAGCACCTCTACAAAGGATATCCTGAATTGAAGTTTGTGCTAACGCAGCAAGAGCAAAAGGCATTTCACCACCTAAATATTTCATTAAGCCCTAGCTAATGAGCAGTGTTAAATCCACAGAACTGAACTCTGCACATGGTACATTTGTTTACACCAAAGAGTACCATCCTGATTTAGGCCAAGGACAGGGCTAATTTTTTGCAATAGTTGGGAGGGGCTGTGGCCAAGATCCAGATATTATTTGATATCACCTCAAGCCATTGCCGGGGGTGGGGGAAGGGACTCTTTAGTTTCCAAGAAGAATGTGGTTTCTGGTCCAGAAAAAAATGTGGATGCTGTTGTGTTGTGGCAGATTGGGCTTGGTGAGCATTTTGCATGTAAATCACCCTCTCTTTTGTACACTTTTGTTATTAATATCGTTGCTGTTACTGTGGTTTTCTTATCTTATTGCTGCTTCCAATAAAATGTTCTTATCTCAACCTGTGATCTTTGCCTTTTGTACCTCCAATTCTCCTCTCTGGCCACTGGAGAGGGGACAAGGAGCAGGGAGGGTGCACAACAGTGGGGAAGGGGAGCAAGTGAGCAGCAGTGTGGTTTCAGGAGTCTCAGTGGGAGGACTAAATTGGAGAGGACCATTCCTAAACCATGACATAAACCTTCTCAGCCAAAGTAGATCACATGAAAAGAAGTCTTACATCAGGCCAAGCCTGAATTCAAACTGGAAAACAATGACACTCAAAAAATTGAAATAAAGACAAGATGTTTTGAATCTTTCACTTTTGCAGCTTAGATTGAATTAAAATTACAACATGGATATAAAAGAACGCATTCCAATTTCAGATCGTTGTCCCAAACTCTCATAATACTCTGCTTTCAATCTGTAAACATCACTATTTTACTTAGAGTTGCTAGAGGGAAAAATAACAACAGTTTCTCAGACTTTAACAGGTTTTTTCATTTAACATTTAGTTAGAGTCAAAATATTAGTGTCAGCAGATAGTGCTTTTGAACACCGATGGTATTTTTATCCATATCTATTGACTATCATAGTATTTGGTGTGAGAGAACCAAGCAAATATACTCAGATGTATAAAAGTACATGTGTACATATATTTGATTTTGCACTGCTCAGAAAATACTCAGCACTTGTCCTCATCATCCAAAACAGACATATAGGAGAAGACTGAGTTAAAATTCAATGTTACAGGAAAGACCATTGATGTCTCTTATGGTAAAAGTTCCACCTCAACAGAAAAGCATATTCCAGCATGATCAATACCAGGAAAAGTATATTTAAAGGAATATTTTCAGAGAAAAAGTAAATATGGCTTTTTTCTAAAATTGCCAAATTGTTTCTAGACAGCAGTATAGAAGGATATGCTAATAATCTATGTACAGCTTGTTCAGACCGTTACAATGTTGAGAAGTTTTAGTCCTTGGAGACTATCAATGCAAATTTCTTGCCTTTTTTTCTTTGCTTATGCATATTTTCCTTTCCTTTCCTTTCGTTTCCTTTCCTTTCCTTTTTTTCCTTTTCTTTTTTTTCTTTTCCTTTTCTTTTCCTTTTCTTTTCCTTTTCTTTTCCTTTTCTTTTCCTTTTCTTTTCCTTTTCTTTTCCTTTTCTTTTCCTTTTCTTTTCCTTTTCTTTTCCTTTTCTTTTCCTTTTCTTTTCCTTTTCTTTTCCTTTTCTTTTCCTTTTCTTTTCCTTTTCTTTTCCTTTTCTTTTCCTTTTCTTTTCCTTTTCTTTTCCTTTTCTTTTCCTTTTCTTTTCCTTTTCTTTTCCTTTTCTTTTCCTTTTCTTTTCCTTTTCTTTTCCTTTTCTTTTCCTTTTCTTTTCCTTTTCTTTTCCTTTTCTTTTCCTTTTCTTTTCCTTTTCTTTTCCTTTTCTTTTCCTTTTCTTTTCCTTTTCTTTTCCTTTTCTTTTCCTTTTCTTTTCCTTTTCTTTTCCTTTTCTTTTCCTTTTCTTTTCCTTTTCTTTTCCTTTTCTTTTCCTTTTCTTTTCCTTTTCTTTTCCTTTTCTTTTCCTTTTTTATTTTTTTTCTCTTTTTTTTTTTTTTATTTCAGGAACAAACTATTTTAACTATAGGAACAGAAAGCAGGATTACAAAGGTGGCCATAACAATCCATAAGTAAAGAAAACAGAGTGTGGAGGAGCTCAGCAGCTTCCAGCTTTCACTGTAAAAGCTAACTGGAGCATTATTCCTTAATAAAAGGAGACAGAGCTGAATCTTTGGTCCAGAGAGGAAACAATGACTACCATCCTCCTTCCTTATTCTAACTCAGCTCTTCTGGCTATTCTCAGGATGGCACAGCATTCTGTTCCTTCTGTTCTTTCCCTTCCTGTCACAGGGATTTATGTGTGATTTTAGTGTCTCCACAGTGCTCTGTCGCCATGAAGAGCAGACTAGCAATTAATCCATATTAGAAGTCAGTAGAAAACTATAGATCAAGTTTGGTACAAAGGACTCCTTAAAGAACACTGAAACTCCCATCATTGCCTGAAACCTAAGACAGGGCCCTATTCTCAGAAGTGTTAGAGGTAAGTAGCTCCACAAACGGGGCCAAAATGCACAGCCATGATTTGAGGGTTTAGACATTTAAATCTACCAGTTTCATATGCATATTACTGGTTATGCATGTGACTGTGTATACATGCCAGTTACATGCGTGGAGAAACTCTTCTCCCAGGTTCTAGAAACAATTTTCTTTCAGATGGTGTCATGCGCTTATCTGATAACCACACGGTTTAAATGGGGCATCCAAAATTCCCCGTTCGGCATCTGTCTGGAAAGCAGTTTACGTTGTGATATGGATATGTCTGCCAAAGTACTGATCGTATTATCACACCCATTGCCATTTTTCATGCATACTTCCTTGTGATAGATAGGCATCCTTGCCAGCATCAGCAGGCATGTCACAAATCCTAAAGAGACATGACATTAGTGTCTTATGTCATTGCACTAACCTAGGGTTTAACTGGTGCAGAAAGGGTTCTGCCAACCTGCAACCATAAGCTGAATTTCATCTATTAATTACTGTATTTATATCTTTCTTCAGTTATGAATTTTGATATGCATAATCTGCGGAAAACCAAACCAAACAAACCCCAGGAATACCTAACCAAGGTCCAAAAAAGCCTTGTTTGACAAAAGTATTAATTATACACTTGAGCACATAACACAAAGAGGGAATTTAGTTCAGGGAACTCTCTCTCCATATCTGCTGTGTTTCTGTGTGGTTTATTTCCCATGGAGGTTATGAGAAGATGTATTTTCAGAGGACAGTACTTTAAATTGTAGCAGCAGTGTGTATTGTTGTATGTCATATAAAAAGGAATTATACATTTATTCTTTCTGACATCTCTTGCAAAAAGCTGAGACCTGTCCTTTCACTCCTCTAAATCTCTACTTGCATTTCTGTGCTTCCAAATACATTGATGGTGCAAATCAGAGAATTTGCAGCCCAAATGATCTAATTTATAGTTGTCATCAAGCACCTTGCAGCACTTTCTTGTGACCACTAAAATGGAGGCATAAAGGAAGATCATTCTTTCAAAAATTCATTCCTTATATATACTGTCAAGAAATACCAGGTGGAAGGGAAAAAATAAGGACTACAAAATAAAATACAAGGAGAAGTGCAGTATAGATCTGTAAAACACATCAACATATTATGAATGCTTTTGTGAGGTGCTTTTTATCTTATTTTTTCGCACTTCTGCTTTTCCTTTCTATGAAAAGAAATCTCAGGTCCCATCACTCTGAAAGCTAGTGCTTTATCAAGGTCTCTGGTAAAGTTCTATACAAGCTTTTGTGGAGTTTTGGTCTCAAAATATTGTGGCAAATGACAGCACTCAAAATACAGCTTGAAATAAGAATTTGTATCTCTTCTGTAATACATTGCTTAATATTCAGTTATGGGGTGCTGGCACACTGTGTGTTTGAGAAGACTTTAAATGTATATAATTTTTTAATAGAAAAGTGGGACTTGATCTAAATAAGCAAAAAAATACAATATATATGTATTTATGTATTACAGATCTTGCTGAAAGGTCTAGAAATGCCTTTCAGCACATTGTACTTGCATGAGTGATGGGGTGTTTTGTCCTTTCTGCTGCTTATTTTTTCTTCTTTTTCCTTGGCTTTGATTCTGAGGACAGCATGCTCTTTTCATCTTGCTAGAGATATGGCTCTGCATAAATCTCTCAGGAGATCTCACTCTACCCAAGCAATTTTATAGTAAAAAAAGGAATGCTTCCTTATGTCTGTATAATTTCAGTTGTGTAAATCAATGCATTGACCTTAAAGCCATCCTGACTTTACTGTGGATCCGCCTTGTTCACAAAGTTTGGCTTGTGAATTATAGTCGCCGTAATATCCTTTGCCTCCATGTTATGCACCAGTAGATTGCATTTTCTCAGTAAGTGTTTGAAAAACATAAAGGCTTTATTTTTATTGTACAGAAACAGTTTCCAAGAGTGGAAAAGCAAATAAATACAAAGGAGAAAGGAAAAAAGGAAAAAAAAATAGAAGTGAGGAAGAGTGAAAACTGAGGCTTGATGTTAAATATTTCCTTGGTGACCTGAATGAAGCAAATGGTATCTGGTTTGTAAGTATCAAGCAGTTTTGCCATTAAGCTGAGAAGAAGCCAGCTAAAGTATAAAATATGGCTATAAAGCTTCACATAAACTACAGAAATGACAAAATAAAATATCTGTATATGCTAATTATATGGTGTAGACCTAGTTTTGCATTTCCATAAATCTTTCTCTTGAATTGTTATATTGGTTAGTAATTAAGAGACTTATGACAAATTACTTGATTTATATTCTCAGCCAGGTCTGGACCTTACTATGTACTGATTTCAGCAGGGAAGCTTTAAGAGACACACAGGAGTATGTCATACTTTACTGAATGAACCTGCAAAGTTTTTTTGTGCTGTCAGATGCTTCTGGAGTATCCATGGATTTTATGAGGATATATGAACCTTTCAGTTGTCAAAGAATTTTGTTTAAAACATAGGCTTACAATCTTGGAAAGAGAGCAAGACTGTGTCATCACACACCTAGATATAGATAGAATACATTAAGAGTATTAAATTTTGGGTTTAAATCTCAAATTAAATCACATATCATATATATAAAATTCAAATTTCATTAGATCTCCAGGAAGAAATCACTTCTTATGAATACAGTTCTTGAATGCAATTTCTTTTTAACCAATTATACATCAAAGAAATACATGGAATTTTTTGTAGATGGTCTTATTTGCATAAACTTTGTTCGTTGCAGAGAATATCTAGGATCACCATGCCAAAGATGACACAAAAAGGTTGAAAACTTGATTTACAATCTGTTAAAAAAATATTCTTTCCACACAAAGAGAGGAAAAATATTTTGTAACTCATCAGTTATTTGTTTGGGGTTTTTTGATGATTCCTTGTTTGTTTTATTTTTTTTAAAGTGGGCTAATTCATTTTGGCTACACCAATTTAGTGTATATTTTGTAATCTTTATGCCAATGGGGTCTTACAAATTGTTAAGAGGTTAGCAGCACAGGTCACAATACTTCTCTTTTACCTCATCTAAGGTAATCCATGTCTAGATCTTATACAAAATTAAGCCCTACAGCTAGTCTAAGATGTTTAGAAGTGCGAGTCATAAGAAAAGAATGAAAATCATTAGATAACCGATAATTTTACTCCATGCCCAGGGTCTTTGCCATGAAAAGTAAATAATGAATTCTTCATTCTGAGCTATATAATACATTTTTGTAAGGAAACCAGAGCCTAGACCTTAATAATTACTGGAGGATTTGAAGGACATTTAAGTATGGTATGTAGTGTTACCTGCTATAAAGAATATTATCCAAACAGTATGAATGTAAGTGCTGTGTTCACAGATAAAGAGGGTAGTTTTAATTATATTTTAAGAGTCACAAAAAGACGTGTCAGACATTATAATTATTGCCACAGGTTGGAAGGTTGCAAGAGAGCAAAATGTTTAAGGATTAGTAATCTCTTGTGGCCACGGGTATCCAAAAGTATTTCTTCTGTTCATTGAAAAAAAAAAAAAAACAAAAAAAAAACCCCTCAAAACAAACAAACAAACTAACAAACAAACAAAAAAAACAAAACCAAAAAAAGACCAAAAAAACCCCAACCAAAAGGAAAAAAACAACAGAGAGAGGTGTGACAGGTTAAAAATGGGCAAGTCACACTTCAGTGTAGGCTTCTAGCAAGGAACTAGCAAGGAGAGTGAACCCTAGAAAAGCTCCCATCCCACTACTGTAAATACTGCTTTGCAGCAATGAAATCTTAATTAGTATTTTTCTTCCATTTAACTGCTCCAGTGGGTAAGAGATGCCTTGTATCAATTTTCATCTTTTCACTCCCCATCTCCCTCCGTTACCCTTTTTTTTTTTAATTTCTCTACCTAAGATTTCCAGGGGGAACGGTGTCTATAAATTAAACTAACTGGCCACAGTGTTATATGATTATTGTCTAAGTGGAACAGATTTATCATCTTCTGTTTTTCATTTCCTGTTCCAAGATTTCTGTTAAATACGTATTACTCATGAATGACAAAAGGACTAACAACAAGAGAGGCTATTTCCCAGGGGGAGTAGGTACATTTGGAGTGTGTTTATTATCAAGCTAATGCTCTTCACCAATAACCAATTGCACATTCTATTAGATTTTTTGCTCTGCTTTCTAAAAACTGTATATATTAGCAGGTGGGGTTACATGTGTTAATCCCCTGAGACCAATGAAAGCTACTGCCTCTCTTAACACTTCAGAACATTGTAATTCTTCATCCTAGTCTCTCATCATCTCTCCTATCCTGGTCTCATGCTGCTGTGCTGGCTTGGAGGAGAATGCCAAGTAGAAGCGTCCAGAAGTACAGTTCCCTGTGTTGTAAATGTAAATTAGAGATCCATGGAGAATTTTAGCTCTCATAAAATCTCACTTTAAGGCACCCTGGGTTGAATTAATCGTTATTAGTGCATTGCAGTCTGCTTTAATTAATATAGTCCATTAACATATAATAAAAATTCAGAAATGTAATTGAAAATTGTCAAAAGAATCTGACTGATAATAAAAGATCTATGCCCAGGTGATAGTTTCTGTTTTAAACACATAAGAACAACATTAAATATCACCTACATCACGTATGCTTTCATCTGGAAGAAACCCCTGGTGAGCACTGCACACAGTTACCACTAAACTTCCTTCTCTTCCCAGCTCCTTTCCTCTGGGTTGTAGACGCTGCTCTGTGATTTTTGAACAGAACATGAGAATCCTTCTAATGATAGTCCTTGACTATCTGATACTATTCTTTTCTTTTAATTTGCCTCATTCTGAAATACAAATAGCATAGTCTGACAGTGCAACAACATGGGAGCACTCTGTGTGTAAACACCATGTTTGGCTATTTGTGGTGTCCTCTGATTACAGACTCTTGTAAATGAAAATGATGTGCCTCTTTTTCACCTCTCACAAAGCCATATCTCAGGAAATACATAGCCTAGACTAAGGGGGAGGCCAGGGATTTCTGCATTCTGTTCTTGTCTCTTTTGTTTGCTGAATTCTATGTGTTTCAGTTGTCGCTTGCATAAAATGGAGCACTGAAATTTAAGGTACGTCACAGTTGCTGTTGCGGCTGTGGGGACATCCCTGCCCTAAATTTAAACTGACTGTGGCAAAACAGATGCTCAAGCACTTTCCTCGATTTCAGTCTGAAGTCTGCTGTTGTGTTGTATGCTACACCAGTTAAACCATATATAATATCTCAGATAAAATCTAACATTCAGATTCCTTCAGGAGCTGCAGTCACATCAGGTGTTACCAGTTACCAGCATCAGACACTGAACTAAGACAATAAATTTCAAACCTTTTCTGGGGTTTTTCAGGCTGCCTGGACTTTCAACAGAGATGAACAGAGAGATTCAGAAGTAACTAAAGAAAAAATTACTTCCAAATCTGACAGCAGTCAAACTCTTAGATACTCTGAGTTTTAGTCCTTATGCTGAATAAAACAGAGCCAGGAGATGACCACTGGCTCTGAGACAAGTTAGCACCAGCTGCTTCATAATCTGTGTTTTTAATGCTGGTCCACCCCAGCTAGTTGGAGCAGCCCAAAACAGATCAAGTGTTGGTTGCTAGCTCAGCTCACAGTGAAAGAGTTTGGGTCCAGCACTCAACCTGGCTCACTCTTCTTTAGCAGCACTATCTTCATCAAATTATTTATACAGCCAGGTCTAATCATCCCACCTTCTCTCAGACACTTGACCTGAAGGATCAGAGTTGTCATGTTTGACTAGGTTCTCTTCACACTCAAGGAGAGAAAAACATGTCTGAAAGGCAATTCATCCGAGCTAAGGACTTAAGACAGTGTGATAAGTCTAAAGTTAGTTAAAATGACTCCATTTCCTTTTGCTCTCAATTGTGTCTGGAGGAGCCAAAAAAGCTTCCCTCTTTCAATAATGTGGCAGGATTTAGGCACCTAAATTCTTTTTTATTGACCTAAACTTCATGCAATGTGACTACCTATCCTCCTTTCCCTTTAATGGGGGTTTTAGCCAAATGTTTAAAAAAATATTAGTTATCAAGTAAAAGCATTCTTCCAGTTCTCTTATTGAAATCTGCATTTTCAAAAGCCTTTTGCCAAATAGTTTGCCACAATTTGTCACTTACATTTAATTGCTACTTTGAACACTAGGCTTAAAAGACTTCCGTCTGAACATCCCCAAGTACCTGGATTTTTACAAGGTTGGATCAAAGTTTATTAATAGGCATTATAGAAATGTAGGGAATAATATGATATTGAGAAGGGAGGACAGGTGTAACACCAATGAACCTTCCTACAGCTCTGTGGAATGGGAAGTTTTGCTTGCTGGTTTGTCTGGTTTTTAAATTTACAGGAAAAAGCAAGCTATTCTTTTGCTGTGGAATCAAGTTCCCAGAAAATAAGGACCAAATTAGTCTTATAAGTAATGGATTACAATGTCCCTGCTTGCTATAATCTTATCTCTTTAACCACTTACACAGTAATTGTTCAACAAAAGACTGACACTCTTTTCTGTTTCCTGGTTGTGATCCTGCAGGATTGCAGTCATTAAAGAATCATCAAGCAGAAGAAGTGTAAAGTCTTTGTTGCCCATTTTTCAAGAACCTTTATTAAGGTCTCTCTTTTTTTCATTTGCTTGCAGCACACAATTTCTCCAGTAACGATGTGCTGGTACTTGATTTTCTTTCTGCTTAACAACAGGCTCAATTAATTTTTTCTAAATGCTTTTTGAATTTAATTTTCTTCTCTGGGATTAGCAAGTCAGACTGAGCAGAGCTAGAGAACAACTGTATATTCTATATTCTTTTTCCACAGTATTCTTGTATTTAAATTCTTGATTTTAGAGGTTTCATTTTTACAGGATGTGAAGTTCTGGACAAGAAAAACATTCTTACTATTTGGAATTGAGTCAATCTAGATAATGTTGACTACTTTAAAAAAAAATGTTTCAAGTAAAAACTTTGATCTCAAGCTGAAAAATTCTCTTTCACTTTCCAGATGCTCTGAGCTGTTTATATCAAAAGGAAAATATTATTGTCCATGTCTCATGAAACACATTCTTAACATGTCCATTTTTATAATGAAACATATTCTTCACTGCACCTAATTAAAACTGACTTAATCTACTTGTAGGGATTTCGAACATTTTTAATGGCTTTCTTAATAAACAAGCAAACATACAAACATTATGTTTGCCACGTGCTTCACTTGATTTTTGATCACCCAGAGAAGAGAAGAGAAGAGAAGAGAAGAGAAGAGAAGA
>VXAD01009322.1:875972-938147 GCA_013399195.1 Dicrurus megarhynchus
TTGGCATAGGAAATTATATCTTCACTGCAGTGAATATGGAGGGTCAAAGCCTTAGCTGATGAGAATTAGATGCAATCAATGAGCTTTTATCCATATTCATCAGCTGAAGATCTAGACTAGAAATTTAAATTCTTGTTTCCCAGATTGTATTCATGCAAGTCAATTTATTTTGGCAGTGTAATCAATACCTCTGTAAACAAAAGATATTTACAATAGCATAACCAACCGTACTCTGGAGGTCATTACAGTGATTTCATATTTGTGTTCATCCATTATTATGGGGTAATATTAAAAGTTTCACAAAGGTTTCATTCAGTCATTTTTAGCAAATTAAAGTAGAATCATAGAACCATAGAATGGTTTGGGTTGGAATGGACCTTAAAGATCATCTAGTTCCAACTCCCCTGCCATGGGGAACCCGTAAGTTCTGCCACTGACCTGGAACCTGGTCTGACAGTGTACTCCTGAAATATTTTCTTCTTCATTTTTCACAATTTGTTTATTCATTTTGGAAGTAACCCAAAATGGTGGATGAAATGATCATGTACTGTTGTATTTTTGATCCTATCAAACCTAATCTTTTTGAAAATGGTGGTACCGACATTTTATTTGAGTTTAGTAATACAAGAAACTTTGTCAACACTGTAGAAATTCAATACCTCAATTTTAATTGTTTAAAATAGACCTGGGTAGTTTTTATTTAGAGGTGATTGGCCACGTAACAGTGCAAGTGCCAGTGCTGAACGTTTCATTCAGAACATTATATCCTATTATATATATTTGCATCCTGCATTGTAAAGAATGTTTTCTTCTCTTACAGGTGGTGGTCACTGAACTGAGGTACCATTCTACAAGAACTGGTTGCCAAGGGTTCTTGTCACTAACTTGAACATTTGAGTTCTAAATTTCGCTGAACTAGTCAAAGTATAGTACTGTCTATAGAAAGGCCGTGAAACCTGTTTTTCAGTTTCAGCTGTTACAACAGGTTTACCATTTAATACAGATAGACTTTTGGAAAAAAGATCAGTCAAGATCCTTCTAGTCCATCCATGTAGTTTCAGAAATTACTCTGCAAACACACTCAGCTCTATTAACTCTGTTACTATATCTGTGCATTCATGTGACACCTGTGGTCAGTCAGGACCTGTGGCTGAGAGATCCTCTTGTATACTTCATAGGAAATGAAACAGCATATCATCAAGGCATCAGCTAGTGATAGCAAAACATTCAGTCACCCGTTTAATAGCATGAAATAGTGAATTTGAAAGTGGGGAATTAAGAAAAAATTTCTCTGCAACCAGCTGTGATTTTTTTTTTTGGTAAAGCTTCTCAAAACACTAGATAAAAATATTAATTATGAATGTATTTTTTAATTCTGTAAATGCAGCAGGGTATGGTATGCTGGTAAGAGAAACTTAACAAAATATGTTTGCTGACACTTTCTGTAAACTGTATGAAATTCGAGATATTTCTCATATGAAAGTCACTGGGAACATTCCACTGTGCATACTCTTCAGAGCATTATCAGTACTGTCAGCTAACATGTAATCTGACATTTGGCCTCAAAATGTTTCACACAGAAGTCAGCAGCAGACACCTTATTTCTTCATGATGTGAATACCTTCTCTATTGCTCATTGTTTATGGCAGTCCTTATTAACTGCTGATGGAAGTGTGATTTGTATCACAGACAGTGAGACATGATCCAAGAGAAAAGCTCTACTGGTCCAGGGTCGGTGTCTTCCAGCAGCCCAGATATCTCGGCACTGTACTCCTGAAATCAGTTAGGATATCCAAGACACTTAACCACATTGTACAAGTAGATATAAAACGGTATTTCCAGTAAAAGAAAGAAATTAACAAACTGGAGTGATTCCACAGAGGACCACTAAAATATGGGAGTGTTTAAGGGGCTGGAGCATATGATGCATGTGGAACTGAGGGAGCTGTTTGTCCATCATTCAGAAGAGTGAGTGGTGATCTAATTGCTGTCTCCCTGGTTCTAATGGCAGAATATAGTGATGTTGCACTGTGACCTTTCAGCACAGCAGCTGTACTCTTCACAGAAGTGCCTAACAAAAGAAAAAGGCATAAAACTTGCTTCTAAGTTTCCCCGAATGTAGGGAAAAAGCTTTTCACAATGAGGACAGAGACTGGAACTGGAGGCCAAGAGAGTCTAAGGAATCTCTACTCTTGCAGACACAAAACTCAGCTGCACACAGCCCTGGGGAAGCTTTCATTATATTAACCCTACTTTGAGGAGAAAGTTTGCACCTGAAAACCAGAAATGTCCATTCCAACCTAAAGTATTCTGCAGTTATCCATTTCTTGTCATCTCAGGTCACCTCTGCTGCACCTGGGAAAGAAGACTTTCACAGTCACCTTAGGGACTGTCAAATCCAGGGTAGGAAAGTTTTGAGAAGAGGCAGCCCAAAGGCAGGATGAACAAGTCAGAGAAAGAGCTATCACAAACATAAGAGATTCTGACTTCTCTAGCAAGATCTGTGTGGAAAGGTTGGTAGAACTGAAACAGGTGTCATGAAGGATGTGGTGCTGCGTGGGAACTGAATGATGTCCAGATTTACACAGGGAGATCTCAGAGATGAAGAGGACTTTTTCTCAGTGAAGTGCTTTATAACGTGCCGACTCTTTTGTAACAATCCTTCAAGCTAAACCGATACCACTGATCCTGCTGCTGCAGAAGGGAGGAAGTGGACTGACGTCCAGAAGAGAATGGTGCAAAAGAGAACTAGCAAAATCAAGAGACATGGTCCTCGTAGATCCTCTGAGTGTGGCCTGAGAGCATGTTTGAGACAGGGAACAAGAGAAAAGGAAAACATACACAATCCAAACCTTCATATTAAATGGCTTATCAACAAGCACAAATCAGGTAAGGTAGTCTCTATACCTACCACTGTACCACAATCACATGGACTAAATCAAGTGCAGCAAAAGGACCAATGCTAACTTTTACTGGAAGGTACCAGTAGCTTGATTTTTCTTCCACCTGTTTTTGTTCCTATGTAGACTTTTCAAAAAGAAAGGTTTCCACCTGGATCTGTTCTTCCTCTGGGAATGTGCTCAGACCTAAAGATTTATGGTTTCTTTCAAGGGGGGGTAGGTCTTTTAGGTGGAGAAACCACACTCACCATTTTTTCCTCTAAAGACTCCTAGTGTTTCTTACTAATAAGTTACTTATGCGTCTCCTGAGCATTCAATATCAGCATCTGTCTGTCTTCCCTAAATGGTCTCTATTACTGGGAAAATTGTCAGCAATGGGTTATTTGAAAGAGATGCTCAGTGTGGTTTATAACAGAATACTCTGATTGAAGATGATACTGGTGCTCTTTCAGAGAATACATTTGAAGATCCTGTTGGATTGAAGATGATGACAAGGAAATTTTATCATGGGACTATGAGCATTCAAAATAGCAACAAATGAGGGGTCATGTTTTGGGAAAAGCAGTGAGAAGAAAATGAGATGTTTAGCACTGGTGCAAAGAACACTGATGCACTTCTGAAGAGCTGAAGGCAAATTTAAGTGGATGGCAACTTTTATATTTTTTGCAGACCAAACCAAAACAAGACATTGGTTATGGAAAGAAGGCAGAAAAATTCATGTGTAAAGGACAAGTTTGTTCACCTGAAATATTTTGGTCTTCTCAAGTTAGAGGTTCTTTTTCTCAGAGGTATAATTATTAAATGCTAACATAGCCTTATATCCAATATGTTGCACTTCTTTTCATGTTGCCAGTATTACAAAGACATCATTTTGCAGCAGGAAGTTCTATTTCAGCAGTGTGGCTCTGAAAGCATAATTTTCAAATGCTTTTCAGAGTTTATGCCTGGTAAGTGAGGCTCTTTACCTTGTGAACTTTCACATTATTGGGCCAACTGAAATAGATGCTCTTGTCCTTTCAGGATAGAGTTTCAGCCATAACACTTAATTTCTGACCTTTGTGGGTTTAACTTATACTCCATTCTGACCTTCAGAATACTGGCATGAATATAGGCATTTGCATATTACAGATCCACAGCCTGAAACATCTACTTAAAATTAGAATAAGTAGCTTCTGGGTGTGCATAATGCTTGTGGGGGTTTCTGTGGGGTTTTTTGTTCATTTTGTTTGTTTGGTTGGTTGGTTTTGTGGGTTTTTTGTTTGTTTTGATTTTGTTTGGGGTTTTGTTTTGGTTTTTGTTTGTGGGAGATTTTTTTGTTGCATCAGTGAGACTTTTATTTTTTTACTTATGAATACATGTATGTATGTGTATGAGCCTTAGGACGCCAGAACCCATAATGTAGTATTGAAAGGAACACAATGTGCAACATATGAGCTGAATAGGAGGACAGTAAAAAAGAGAATTTTTTTATTAGTTTAAAATTTGACTTTTTTTTTTTTCAGAATATATTATAGAAACTACTCCTAGACTAAAATCTTATTTCAAGTTTCAGCATGTTGTGGATTTTATAAACAAATCACAATCTCCTGAATATAGGGATTTATGTAACGGAAAGGTTGACAGTGCCTTAACTATAATAGTAAGAAGAGACATTAATGCAAAAAGAACACTTATCTAGCAGAAGGGTGACTTTATAAATCACTGTTATGAAAAGTACCTTTCTACTTAGTTATATTCAATCTGCAAATCATAAACTCATTATTTTACTGGCAAAAAAATAGGCTGGATTGGATTTCAAATTTTTTTCTTGTGTCTCATTATTCTACATCTGTCCTGACTCTTCCTTTCAATCATTTCCTTTGTGATTGCTCAGCTTCGTGTTTCCTATAATTTGTTAGGCTAAAATGCTTGACGTTTATACTGGGAGTCCCATGCAGCTAGTCAGCTCAGAACCTGATTTTCATCTTAATGGGCAAAGCAAAAAGCCAGAAGAAAATGGAGGCAAAGGAGAAGAGAAAAAGTTGTTTATATTTCTGAATTGGTTAATGCAATGCTGTAAGAGCTATTCTGGAATAGAATACCTTTCTCTTCAGATAAGCACTGGCAGCTGTGTCATCTGCAGTATAGAATACCTACCTGCTTCTGAAATATATAGTGATTCTGTGATAGCTGACTTGTATTTACTTACATAAAGCAAGCTATACTTTTTCCTCCTGGATTTGTTCTGCTTTCATTTACTCAGTTTGGCAGCTTACCTTGTGTACAAGCTGTCAAAATTTGACTAATGTGCCTCTGGGAATCAGCTGGTCAGTAAATCTTTCCTTTGTCAAGCTCCTTTGGCTTTGTTGAACTGCTTTGTCATTATAGTAACCAATTGAATTAGAATTGGTTTTTTATTTGATAGGTCATTCTCTGAAACAGACAAAAATTACACCAGCAGTATGGTAACAAATTCAACAGAGCGGGGGTGGGAAAAAGCTTAATTTATTTTTTATTTCTCTCTTGAATAAGAGTCTTAGATTTCCCAAAATTACCTTAGAAAGATGAAAAAAGAAATCTACCTGTTTATGTGAGCAATAATTATATATTCTGTGTAAGAAGAAAACATTCTGCTGTGCACTGATGAAGACTGTTAGTCATTTCATCATGTTCTGCAGCATTGCTTCTCCTGACTGCGCACAGCACTAATAAAACAAGTTAATGGAGTTTATTCTGTCACAAACACTACAATTTCAAAGAGCTGATTGCAGTCTATGGGAAATCAGTGTCTAACAGCCTCTTAAAGATGCACAGTAGTTTTAACGTATTATCCGATAGAAGATATACATTAAAGCACTCTGGTTATATGTGTAAGAAGATATGGAGAAAAGGAGCAAGAGCATCACTGTTGCTAGTTCACATGCCTTTTTATGATAGTTGATAGTTGGATCAGTACTTTTTAACAGTGCCTCCATGTTTCCAGTATTTACAAATTCTCCAAATGATAGTTTTTCTGAAAGTTAAATTAGCAAGGATATGGAATGAGAAATTCACATTTTATAGGATGCATTTAAACCAAATTGTACTATTTAATAAGTAACTTGCAGCTTGGATTGACATTGACAAAGATGTACAAACCAAATGCTGTTTCACAGTCTCTGAAATTGCATGTTATTCATACTAAAATATGAGGCTGATTATAAGATGCAATGGTAATCAGACTGAATTAATAGGAGCCCTTCAACAAACCTTCATTTCCTCAAGACTCATGACATTCCCTGTAAGTAGACATAGAGAAGATGTACTATTTTGGAAAATAGATTTCAATTGTTTGAAACATGAGGATTGAGGTATGTTGCTTTGGTTAATCAATAGAACTTCCATTTTAAGATATTGTTTAATTGACATGAAGGTTTTCTACAGGATAATAGGTTCTTCCACCCCCTCAGTCTAATATCAATTAAACTCTAACAAAAGAGAAAAATGAAAAGAAGATGTTTTGATGTTCACTAGACTTTAGGATCAAAGAAATGTATTTCCATTATGGAACACTACTATTTTACTTCACTGTCTCCTTATAAGAAACTCATCTCTTTGGCTCATGGAATACTAATTAAAGCAAAGGGATCCTAGGAAAGCTGAGGCTTATTCAAAGTTCTAAATTTGAAATTTTCTATCAGAGGCAGACACTAATGGGTCTTTCCTTGTACAAAATTTAAGTGCACAGAAACTATCAGGAATGGAGTAATAGCACTGGAGACAAAGCAAAATAGAGTTAGTTTATTACTGGCTTGGACTCCACATTAGCAGGATGTCCTTTGTTCTTGTTTGTGATGCTTTTCGTGGCTTGGTGAGAAATAGGGACAAAAGGGAGATGGCAGCAGCAGATGTGGATATAAAATGTGTTACACTGTTAAACATATGGCCTTAGATGAGAACAAACACAACAGAGATGGCGGAATTGCCGTTCCCATACCAGAATTTCCATCACACACATGATGTCTAGCCAGCAAACTTCATTTACAGCCAGCACACTGACAATCCCTCAGATTCAGTAAACGCTGCCTATATTTTCTTTTTTTTTTTTTTTTTTGCTGTTTCCTGTATTATTTTCAATGTTAAGGGCATTTTATAAAGAGATATAATCCCATGTATTCAAAGACCTTATTGATCTCATTTCCATTGTTTAATTTTACACAGTGTAAAGTCTGTCTTTGAATAAAATAAATGTATTTTCAGGGCATCCAATTAAAGGTGTATTGAACATATTTTTCCAAAAGTTTTATAGTCCATAATATTTTAAGTCATTAATTTTTCAAAGTAATTTAATGCTTAAAGCCTGTTAAATATCTTTTGTCTTCAATATTAAATTCTAATACTTTCTGCTAGTATATCACATCTAAGTCATTCTGCCCTGGTTTTATTTAACCTGAAAATCTCATATATATATTTCTCATTATCCTATATTCCTGATTAAGGGGCTACCAGTGGGTCAGCAGGATATTGATAATGGGGCATATTCTCTCCTCAGAAAGATTGTAAAATCCTGAATAGGTCTACTGATGTGCAGAGCTTGTGTCTTCATTCTGCAATGTAAACGTGCAATGTTGCATGTGTGAATGTAAAAACAAGATTGAGAAAGCGTATGCAAAGATGCTTACTACCAGACTGACTGGAAATTGCCCTGGGGAATGAAAAGAAGATTACTCAAACCTTCTGACAGAAGATGGCAGAAGAGGTTAGTGCCCAGTTAGGATAGCAAGAGCTCTGTTCAAAGCCTTTGCCACTCTGATACATCAATTGCTTGTCATTTTATCTCTGCTTCAGCAGTAATGAAACCAGCAGGCAACAACTTCTGTCTAATACTGTTGGGCAATACTTAGGGCAGCTGCTGAGCATAGCTACAGCATTAATCTCTAGTTTAAGTCCCATTGACTTCATTGGTGTGTAAGTGTGCAGTTCTGAGGATGTCTCTGCTGCTGTCCTACAAAGAAACTGTCATCAGTTGCAGACCGAGAGCTTTCCCTTTCTTTTGATGCATTGGCTTCACCTTAAATTTGTGCTCAAATAAATGTCTTCCACTATGTAACCTGCAAGGACTTGCAAGATCCTAGTTTAGATATTTAAATTTGGGAGACTAAAATTCATGAGATAACATCTTACAAGCACTGTAGAAAATATATGTTTGTCTCTCCTCTTGTGTTGCAGCTTATAGTTATTTTGTCCACCTTTTTAAGTAGTGGTATGCTCTATTTTCTCTCTCTAAGGAAGAAATAGAAGGGTGTCATAAAATGGGGATATTCTGTCAGTTTTAGTTTGACTCCAACTTAAATCACATTTGCATTATCTACTGGTTTTTGAGTTATGCTTGTTCTATGAGGTATTGAGAGTAGTTGTACTGAGAATATGTAAATAAAATTAAAGGTATTAACTAATAATAATGAATTTTAATTACATATTGATAATGAAATGCAGTAAAAAATACTCAAAGATAAAGCATTATTTAATTCCTTTGGATAAAACTGAGGTTAGATCTCAGTTTCCATCTACCCATCATAATTCTTCATATGCTGTATTGTCTAAAGGAAATGTGAAAGTAATCAACCTAACAAATTTATTTTTGGAAATAGAAAGGAAGACACCCCTGCAGGTCTTTATTTATTAAGAGTTCTCTAGCTCTTTGCTTTACAGTAGGTACGATCTATAATTTTTTTACTTTCCTAAGTTATGCAAGGTTTTCTCTTGATACCTAGGTCCCTCAGATCCATCTTATCTCAATATGTAGATAATTCCTTCTTTTCTTCCTTAGAAAGCTATGAAAATGAGGTACCAGGGATATGAATGTCCCATTTGAGTTTCTCAGACACTGTATACAATCCAATGCAGCACCTTTTACTTCAACATATCTGTAGGAATTTGTCACACATTACTGAAATCCTCTCAGGGGAAGTACAGCAGCTGTTTAACAATACTTGGCATCAGGCTACAACGTATTAAGGCAGGAAGTGATGAGCCAAAACATATCAAATTGAACTGCAGGGGCAAAATAGGTATGCAAAATGCAAATCCTCAATCGGAATTTGTCCAATCCGCCAGGACTAAAACTGCAACTCCTGCAAATAGTGATGTGGAATTAAAACACAATTGTGGGTATGCTGGATAGAAGTCTTACTAATCCCTTTGTTCAGGAACTTACTAAGAAATATTGACTGTGTAGATACCAGCCAATTTATTGAAGTTGTAGCCCTAGGGAGCTAGTGGAAGTTGTAGTGCATTATGATGTTCTGCTCTGTGGCATTAGTGCAAAATATATACCCATTGCAAGTCAATTTTAAATGCATTTTTCTAATGTGATGAGTCATAGTCAGAGTGTAAGACTTTGGATCTACTTCAAATTTTTTAAAACTTTTTTCTTGGAAGTGAGGATCGTTTATATATCTCCAATCCTTTTGAAATGATAAGAGTTTTCAGGTGTATTATGAAGCTTTACTAAAGTTTAAATTAAAGGCATTAAAATGTTGAGATAACTAAGGCAATAAGGTGGCTTTTTTTTGCACCAGTATCAGCGCAGGATTTGAACCATATTCTGAAGAGAGATGGAGAATCGATTGTACTGAGAGATAAAGGGAGATGTTTCAAATTAGAAGAAATGTGTGAAGACAGACTAACTCTAGCTGTGTTGTGGCTGTTCAGAAAAGGAGAAAGACTGGTAGCAGATGATCTCTAAGGGAGAAGATCTGTTAGAGAAACCACTGAAAATTATGTTTTAAAATAAAATGTAAAAAGGAGGACTACACCAGAAAAGATAGCATAAGGAGAGTACTTCCTCCCTTAAAACCAGGAAGGTAGAAGAATTCCGCAAATCTTGGCATGTGGATATTGCTGGAACCTGTATTCACAATAGTCACTGCTGACAAGTAAAGGCCAGATCAATCCACAGAGTTAAGTAAAGAGAAAATGAAAAGTTGAAAGTCAAAGATCAAAGATGGCACTAGTTAAGAAGTAGTTCTTTGAATTACTCCTCTTTGCCAGAGGGTCACAGGAGAAAATTAATTACATCACCAAAAATGTGATGAAAATACGTAGAAGTCATATTCAGTTTTCAATAGAGAGTGCTCTAGATTCACAGATAAATAATTTACTTTTTTTTTAATTACAAGAAAGAAAATTATTCAACAGAATCAGGCAATAGCTGGAAATAAAGTAATCACTGAAAGTGAAAGAAACTGCATAAGAAGCATTCAGACAAGCAAATGTCTGTATGATCTGAAGATAAAAGGAGCATATTATGCAGAATTTAGTTTTTTCAGAGAATGTGCATTCTAATGTAAAGCAAGAACTTCTTAGGAATATGGGTCAATTAATTTCCATTGGATGAAAACACATCTAAAATGGGGTGTTCCCTAAGGCTCACCAAACTGTCATTTGTAGGAAGAATTCACTGAAGACTTTGCCATTCTTGATTAAAATTGAAAGGAAAAGCAAATTTTGTACCTTCTAGCTAACAAAGCAGCCAGCTGATAGTTTGCTTTTGCTTCTTCATGGTCGTACAAAAGTATGATTTTTACATGTAAGTATAATCATGATATATGATATTTGATTTCAGAGTCTACTTTGTTCAAATGCTGCGAGATGTTTTGAAAAGTCTCATAGCTTCATAAAATGAAAGACAAAATATTTCAAACCCTTTGAAAAGTACAACAGGAGTTACTGTGGCTGTGTAATGAGCTCATAATGAACTCATTGGACATTGATGACTAGGATAGAAATTGGCTTACCTTATAATCCAAACATTAAAATCAAAACTAGAATTAAGAAATAAATTCTCACTTTGGGCTGTGAAAGCACATGGTTAATCCTACTATCAAGGGGAATTAAGTGACTATATTTGAAGCCGTCATGGAATGCCTAGTTCCTTTAAAATAACTTTTTTTTTTAGTTTAGTTTAGTTTTCTTAGTGCCTCTTCCAGACCATCTGAAACTGGTAATTGTTTGAACCTCAGAGATAAGAAAGTACTTAACCAGCAAGTGCAGAAGAGTATCTGCTAATGGCAGTGTCCTTAGCCAGTGGTCAGATAATGGTCATGCTCATCAACATGGACAGGGAGAAGGAAAGTACTAGAAAAACTAAGGTTGCTGGGCATCCTAAACTTGACTGTTCAGCAGCAAAAGGTGCAAGGGAGAGGGAAGAGTCACTGAGACCGTGAGGAGCTGTGTGATAGTCTAAGTACTTTAGACCTGCAAAAGAGAGAGCTCATGAGCTCTGACATGTGAGAGAGTGTACTTTAGGTGTAGGTAAAAGAAGAAGAGAGAAGGAGTTGGAGAAATGCAGACAGCTCTATGGCAACATTTGGAATTTGTGTTTTGGAGCGTAGTGGAGTATGCAGTGCTTTCAATAGAAGCTCCTAGTAAGCGCTGCTCCTTTATAGGAAGTACTGAAACAAGATTTTCCAATCATTAGCAGACATATTTCACCTTGCAGACAAAGAATATTGGCTAAAATACCCATTAAGTATTTGAGTTTTACAGTTCATTTAGGCTGTGCAGACAAAAAAAAAACCATCAATAAAAAATCTTGAGAATGACCTTATGCTCCTTTCTCTAAAAAAAAAAGCATATGCTGTGTAGATGAATTAGATGATGGGATACCATGGACTGCAGTTTAACTAAAACCATTGATCTTTACAAATTACACCCATTTGACAACAGGGATCCATCAAACTCCAATAGCACAATGCCAAAAAAATAATTTTTTTTCTTTTTATACTTCGCTCCTTTTATCTTTCTTCACCCTGTTTCTGATTATCTTTTCCATTTTATGGTGATGGCACTAAATGCTAATGAGGTCATTCCTGGTCCTATCCTGGTCAGTCTTTGTGGCATGATTATTTCTGGAGTTGAACAAACCGCGTGGAAGAAACGAGAGTAGTGCAGTAGGAGACATTTTCAGAGTTTCATATAAGAGCTTCCACTGATAGTTCACCTTGATGGCACAGATTTATCTGCATTGCTAATCTGTGTGCTTGAGCCTGCCTGTGCGAGTTTGCATGTGTGTATTCTCTTTGGCAATTTGGTCTCACAGATACTACAGTACAAGGGGCTGGCTTAACTATTTGTCATAATTATGAGAAGGATCTGTCTTTTCCACCTTTCTTGAGGTTATTTCTGTTGCTGGACTGCAGAATTATAAGGAAGGCTGAGGAGCGATAGCCTCAGGAGAGCTGCAAAGTGAAGAAGAATCTCTATTAACATAGCTACAGATTCTGTGAAGTTGTATGAAGCAGTCACTGATGATAAAAATTGTTGAAAGGAACCTCCAGTGATCACACCGAAATGAATTTGGACTGAGGTTTTTTTTCATTTCGTTTTGAGGGCTTATTTTTTATTTGTTTGTTTGTTTGTTTTGGTAGCAATGTGGATTGTGTTATGACAGTTTAAAAGAAAATATATACATCTGGGTTGACTGATCAGAGATTTAATTAACATTTAAACAAACTGGCATTTGTTTTGGGTTTTTTTTGTCAGATAATGACTTTTCTTTAACTTTTCCCATCATCGTTACTAATCCTTGCTTGCAGGGTAGGGTTTGTTTTTTTCCCCTTTGCCTTTTTTTGTCCCAAGATATTGCTGAACTGTTTGCAAATATCCATTTGCTTGTTCAAATCCACAGATGAGCTATAGTAAATTAGAGAACCTCGTGTGAATTAGAACTGACCTAAAACTTTGTTACCCTGTAACAGTTTATCTGCCAATTTGATATCCAAAAGGAGGCTGCACGGCTGTATTATCTCACATCTGTTGGTTGCTGACCTCCTTTTGGTTCTGACCACTGAACTAGATAGACCTTGACTCTAATCCAATGTGACAGTTGTACTGTCCCATTGTCTTGAAAGGGTTTTGGCTGGTGCAGAATCCTGTTGAACCTCTTATGCCATTCTCATGCTCAGCTCCATAATAGGAATAAGGACAGAGAACTGTAACACCACAATAATGTTTGACTCTAAAGTTTGCTGCTAGATGCCACTGGTTTAGTGCAACAGAGGCTCATGAGAGGCCCATTTGCAACCCCCAGAGTTTTGTGAAGTATTTAAGTCAAATATGCATATGTACACCTTTTTCATTACAGCTAAATGCAAAATAAAACAAAACCAGCAAATAAACAAACAACACAACCCACCACACAAAGCTAGCACCAGCTGTGTAAATGCACCGATTAGCTCTCTAAATGGGGAAACAGAGAGATTTATTGTTGAGCTTTTAGCCATTAAACTAGGAAGTAGCTGCCTCATCTTCCCTAATTTGCAGCCAATTCCTGACTCAGGTTTCCTCCCTTGATCAGTTCAGAGTCAGCAGAAGTGTTGTATGAATTAGGATGAAATATAAGCTGAGTAAGGTTTCCTTTCTTGATCCACAGGGAGAGACAGAGGGAATGATTATAGGATGGACAGTCTGCTACTCTTACTGGAAACAATTTATAACAGAAAATATTTTTGGAAACTGAGTTTTTTTCTTTTAAGCTATGTTGACCTGACAGAATATTTAGCAATTTATCTACCCCCTTCTCTAACTGATTAGCAAAATATTGAAGGCAGAGCTAGTTCTTGCCAGAGTTCCAACTTTGGACTTCATATACAGCTGCTGCAGAGGAGATCGCAGAGCACTGGCAAGTGAGAAGACAGCATGCATCAATGTCACTGCATGGTCAGTCTTGGACACAAAGGGTCCTTGTCTTCTTTTCTTCCCTCAGTTAGGAAAGTGAAGATGAGCTGAAACCTGCTTTCATTCTCACAGATGTCAACATTAAATTCTCCCTATACCTAAAGGGGGCAGAGTCAAGCGCTGCTTGAGCTCCTTTTGCTTGTCTTTCCCCACGTACACTATTCCCTTTCTAAAGGCTCCATTTTAAGAAGTTTTTCTGAGATGTCAAAACTTCCCTCTCCCCATTCCACATATAGTTCCCACAACACAGAGAGTAGGAGAATGAGAAGATGAGCAAGGCTGTGCTAAATTTCTGGAAGCTGATAGTACTCTCCTTCAAGAAAATGGAATACCATGAGGTGTGCTCTTGCATATTGCTTCCTTTCCTAATTCAGTTGAATGGGATAGTGAGAGCAAGTTGACATTGTTAAAGTAAATGATCCAGGGCTTTGGTAATGAAGACACATCCAGAGTGAAGTTTATTTTTTTAATCTTGAACAACGCAAACAGTATTAAGTAGGTTGTTCTAAAATATCCTGCAGTGTATTTTCATGGTGAACTGTATTTCAGCATGGTGCATATGAAATCATTTATAATAAGTTGATTTATGGATTGAAATGGCTTATTTATATGCAGTGTGAATCGATACAGAGTGTTTACTGAATTTTCTCCATAATAGCCTATCATTAGCTAGAATTCCCAGAGTGGGAGAGAAGGGGCTAGACACTTGAGACTAAAAAAACCTGCTTTAAAAATGCTATATTATGTCCCATCTGCTTGGAAAGGATTCTTTTTTATTAAATATTAATTTCAAAATTATTAATTTGATTTTTCTTGTCTCCTAGCCAGAAATTGGATTTGGAAGAAGTCACACAATATATTAAAAAATTTGGAGTTTTAGAAAATCTGAGTAACATAAAATATTAATTTATTTTGGGAAGAAACTAAAAAACCTGAAAAACAACAAGAAATTACACTTCTACAAAGTCATTGCTTACCCTTTTTTTTTACTAAGTATATTTTACCCTTCTGTAATTTTGGGATTTCAATCGCCTGTCAGTGTACTTCAATGTTGTAACATATATGAATTCACTAGTATTATATCAATCCAGCAGAACATAAAATCAAGCCTGATGCTCCTTCCAATATTAAGAAGCCATTTAATAACAGACAGAATGTGTGGTATACCACGCTTCTGCAGCAGAGCAGCTTTATTATGTACTGTTGCTTAACAACTGTTGCTTAACAACGAATGAGGGTAATCCTGACTCTTCCATCACAGAGCTCTCCAAACTAGAATCAGTACTAACATCTACTTATCTGGAAGGATAGGTTGGAGAGAAGGAAATTAAAATACACTAGGAAGGCACTGCAAATATTCCTACCCTCTGCCAATCTATTTGCATTACACATACCTTGAGTATTCTCACCTCTAAGTGCCTAATGCATGTGGGAGCTTCATGAAAGATAATAAATATGAATAACAGCCTGTAGCACTCCCACCCTCATGGCTCATTTCTAGCTACCGCTATTCCTATCGCTTTTTCTTTCTTACTCACAGAATGGTTATCTTTATTTTTATTTATTGTGCTCAGGAGAGTTTATCATGCTAGTTACAGATTACTGTGATTCTGCTACTCAGTAATGACATCAGTAATGAGAATTATGTAAGAAATTCAGTCAAACAATAAATGTGACAGCATAGAATCAGATTTTATTATGTATATGTGTGGCAATTGGAGGGTGATTTCAAAATTACAAAGTACTCATGGTTTCAATGCTTCCTGCAGCTGTGCTCTCCTTTAAGCTTTATTCTCCATTTAAGAAAGAAAAAATCTAAATCTAAATCATACATTATAAACTCACAGTTTAGCCATTTCAACATCAAGAGAAAGTTGAAAGCCAGTGCAGTCATGAATAAGCACTAAGGAAAGCTTCAGACAACTACTGTTTAAAAGTAATGGGAGGCAGGAGGGAAGAATGTTCTGAGTAAACAAAAAGATTTCAGAAATCTGGAAAACAACTTTAAATCAAGATTTACACATATAAAACTGTTATCTAAGTTCTTACCATTTACCCTTTCTGAAAGGGTAAATGGTAAGTTTCTAATGGATTTATTTCTGAATCTAAAAGGAGATTTAAGGTGGTCTTCACAATGGCTTATGTTAAAAAAAGGGAAACTGGTTATCCTAAACTCCTGCAGTCAGAAAGGAAAGGTTTCCTCCACTAAGGAAACGCAAAACAACGCCTGGGTTATGATTTTTCTTTAAATTTTGTTTAAATAAGCTTCTCTTTTTCAACTGAGGCATTTGGGTTCAGTGTCCTCCAATCAGAGCTTGATTTTCAGTGTGTTTGTTATTTTCCTTGTGCACATAAGTGAGATGTGCAGACATTTCACTTTCAGAGTCTAATTTCAGGAGGTGCTCAAGCACAGATAAGAAGTGATCTCTTCTGTGGACTTTCCCACAGTATAAATATAGGACAACCACTCCATCCTAGTCCCTCTGGTTAAAAATGCAATAATGACCAATTTAATATACCTAAAGACATTCAGATTTTGATTCACTTTCTTGAACCTCTATTCTTGCTTCAATTGCATTTTAGAAACCAAGTTTTTTGTTGTTTTGGGGTTCTTTTTATGTATCAGTATATTTTTTACCATGGGTTTTCAGAAGGAACAAAGGTAGATCACCTCAGATAAAATTTAAACATTTAAATTCACCTTTCTTCATCCCCCTGTCCAGGTGTGTTTTACAGTTGGCTTAGTGATACCAAATGTCTTTGTGGCAACAGACTGCTCAGATTTCCTTGTGAACATGAGGAACATCAGCGAAGATGTTGTTGCTATATTGACAGATGTCTTTTCACCAGCTCACTACTGTAATGATCACCATTTCTTATTACAGTCCGCTTTGAGGCAGCACACTGTGGAATGTTCCAGTACATTGTAGGCCACTTGTGTGCAGACATTTGCTATAGGAGCTGACTTTGACTCATGCCAAGATATCAGCCACCTTCCCATGGAGGCTGGAGCAGAAAAAACACATGAGCACACACGATAAATAGCACAAACACAAACTGTGCTTTCAAATTCTGACGTGCTTAACTCAACGGCAAAAAAAGCCTAACATTTCATGGGGGATTTCTCAGTCACAGAAGCAAAATATAGTGAAGAGCAACCCTAAAAGCTGAGTTACTTCTCCTCCAGGGAGAGAAGGACCAGCTGTGAATAAGCAGTGGTGTTTATCATCCTTACTCGTGAATTTCTATGTCAGTCTTGTCGATCTTCCCATTACCTACTTTGCATTTTCACTTTGTATAGAATGTTTTATTTTTGTTGTGTACATGCTCCTTCTCCTATTTTTTATGCTCTAAAACTGATTCTACCTCCTCACAAAGCTGAAAATTCTTTCAGTGACCATTTGGGTGTTGTTTTATACCCTTGATGACTGCCATAATCCTGAGCCTTTATTCCGAAAGTTTCTGCTATCAATGTTTGTTTGCTACACTGGTCCTGCAAGTACTTGTGAACATATTTGGCTTTTCCCACATAGTTAAATATCATTTGTAGCTGTCAACTGAATCATCGCTTGAAAGAGCACAATTCTGGGCATGCTGACTCCATTGCATTTTGAATCAAAATGTTTCATTACAGGGCAGTCTCAGGTATAAGCAGGTGTGTTTTCAGTACTATGTGTGCTCTGTGGGATCTGTGCCACACTGCATGGGGCACAGCATATGCATGGAATTTCTGCTGATGAAACCCATTCAATATCCATGAAGTGCTGTATTAACTCCAGTGAAACAAAAACGTGAAAAAAGGAATTGTGCTGAGCTTTGATAGTACTGCTCTATAACCAGTGCTGTCGACCTATAGATATCCCAGAATAGGCTCTGGTAGATACTGCATCCATAGACGGATCTAGTCTAACTAATTTAGTGGTCTGTCTTAACATACCCGAAAACTCTGGGGGGAAATAAGGTTTGCTTTTTTAGATTTGTTTGAGGATCCATTTCCTATTTGCATTTTGGATAGAATGATCTCATGCAACAGCACATGTTGGGATCAGCAGTTTTGTCAGGGAAATAGAATCTTCCCCTCTATTCAGCAATTGTGAGGCCACATCTGGGAGCATTGTGCCCAGTTTCAGAGCTCCCAACAGAGGAAAAGCAGTCGTATACTGAGTAATTCTGCTGGAGGAGCTCCAAGAAGGTCAGCTGGCTGAAGCACATAGGATATGAAGAGAGACTGAGAGAGCTAAATCTGTTCAACCTTAAGAGGAGAACACTTTAGGCAGGTCTTGTTCTTTCTGTGGGTAACTAGAAGTGAATGTAGAGAAACTGGAGTCTGACTCTTCTCTAAAGCAACCAGTGGAAGTATAGGAGCACAGGAAACAATTCTTTATTAAACTTAATTTACACAATTTTTTTTTGCCATGTGTACCAGGATATGGCAGGTTGCCTGGAGAACCTGCAGAGTCTCCATGCCTGAGTATACAGATGACTCAGCCAGACATAACCTGTTCTACTCGGACCTGTTTTGAGCAGGAGGTTAGGCTGAAATCTCTGTAAATCCCATCCAGCCTACACAATTAGTAATAAGATGCCTAGAGCATCTCTTGCCCCTCCTTCTCCACCGACTTTGGTATCTGCAGGGCTATTCTCACATATTCTCACTCTGCTCTTCTCTGGCCACAATTATATCTGTGCAATAACTTTTTTTCTTCTTATATACGTTATCACAGAGACATTACTATCATTTCTAATTGGCTCAGCCTTGGCCAGCAGTGGGACCATCCTGGAGTCAGCTGGCATTGGCTTTGTCAGACACAGGGGAAGCTTCTGGCAGCTTCTCACAGAAACCACCCCTGTGGCCCCCCACTACCAAAACCTTGACCTGCAAATGCAATACAGAGAGATCACCTCTCCCTGTGAGAGATAGGGGTTGTCCAGCCTGGAGAAGAGAAAGCTCAGAGGAGACCTGATAGCAGCCTTCCAGTACCTAACGGGTTATGGGAGAGCTGAACAGGGACTTTTTATGAAGGCTTGTAGTAATGGAAGAAGAGGCAATGACTTTAAAGTAAAAGATTGTGTCTTTAGGTTAAATATTAGGAATAAATCTTTTACTCTCAGGGTGGTAAGGCACTGGAACAAGTTGCCCAGAGAAATTGTGGATGCCCCATCTATGGAAGTGTTAAAGGTGAGGTTAGCTGGGGCTTTGAGCAACCTGGTCTAGTGGGAAGTTCCCTGCCCATGGCAGGAGGCATGGAACCAGATGATCTTAAAGGTCCTTTCCAAACCAATTCTATCATTTTATGATTCTATGATTTTATGAAACAAACCCAAGAATTACATGACTGATTATCTGCACCGCTGTACTGTCAACTCCTTCCCTGGCTCTGCTGTGTTCCCCTGAAACCAGCTTTCTCTCCAGAATGAGCATTCAACGAGGAGCATGAGCCTTGACCTGGTACAAGTCACTTGGCTTTGTGCACGGTGATTGATCTCTGTCCCTCTTTTACTTACCTGTATGGACACAGTAGCAGGGATTCAGAACCATGCTTTAGCTAAGGACACCAAGTTTGTCTGCAAGACCAAAACACGACTCGTGCAGCTTTGTGAAACTGAACATGCTTCAGTTCACCTTTTGTAGAACTGGAAAAAACCCAAGGGATTCTGTCCAAATTTACAATTAACTGGCTTCATGCCATTCCATGGTTATGCAAATGAAAAACCCAATTGACAAAATATAGGAAAAATAAATGTACAACCTGGCTTTCTGCGCCAGTCACTACTATACCTATAATTAATTGCTCGCTGAGATTTTGGTCTCCTGTGGCAACAGCAAATCATTCATTATTTCCTTTCCTGAGTTATGACTGATGGAGTTAGAGTGCTACTATACACATTTGGTTTTATATTTATTTTATTACATTAGTATTATTTTAATTTTAGAGAAGTTTTTCCAACATTGATTTGCTAGAATATGTCTAGGATTAGAAACTTTAGATAAGTGCTAGATCATACATATGTTTTTTGAAATCCCTCACTAGAAAATTTTGTGCATATAGTGTGTATAGTTTTGATAGGGGAGAAGGGAAAAAGCCAGGTATCAAAAACAGAGATTACTCCAGCTGTGTAAAATACCAACCTGCAGCTGAATGTGATTAAAAAAAACTAAAATAAAAAAAATCTCAAAAGTAGAATTTGCGGTCACAAAGGAAATGCAATGAGACATTTAGCTCAGTGTACGAGTGGGCAAAGAACCCATCTTACACTGCCATCGATGTTTTTATGCCTCAGAACTACTAGCGCCGATGTTGAACCTTACCAAAACCTTACTACAATGTACACAGTTAAACTCTCATCTTTAGAAAATGTAGTGTTCTTTTAACAATGTCAGTGAAAAAACAAAAACAGGAGCTCCAGATGCACTTGTTCTTGAAGGATAAATATCCTCTTGGTAGAAATGATTGTGTACACATGAAATAGAGATTTCTGAAGTATGAATGTTTTTGTACAGAGCCCCTTTTCAGAATAGAATGAAACTCTGAAGTTCCATTGCAGAACGGTTTGTAGGAAGATAATATCTCTTATAAAAACAGTTGATACAGTCAGACAAAGCAGATAATCTTACAGAGTTTTTTCCAAAGCTCAGGAGGCTTCTCTATCAAAAGACAGATTTTCTCAGTTGTATCAGGTATTATCTCTTTCTGAAAACCTTGCTTCATTCATATGCCTCAGTCTTTCGGCCTGTAGCAACAAACATTAGATAAAAATATTCTTATTTAGGAATATCTTTGAAATATGAGCTCTCTAAATATGCACATGCACCAATTACAATCAATAACACTCAAACATTGCTAAATGTCAAGTACAGGTTTAAGTACTTGCTCTTCATTTCCCAAGAAATTGTTGGAGTCTTGTGTTTGTGCCTGACTTTTTTATTCCCTTGACATTCTATGATGTTATGCCATTCTATGATTCTGTGAATGGTTGATAGAAGTATTCTGATTCTATGAATGGTTCATAGAAGAATTCTATGATTCTATGCCAGAGATGTGATCCAGATGCCTGGGTTTTTCCCTTTCTCTGAAGTAGTGACTTCTAACCAGAAAAAAGTTACTGTATGATGAAAGAACCATGCTCTCCAACAGCACTGTTTTGTTGGGCTTTTTTTTCCCTCATGAAGATTTTGCTATGGAAGAGCAATAGCTCGTTTTTTTCCTTTCCTGTGGTTAGGCTGTCAAACCGGAGAGAACACTGTTTTTAAACATTACCGACAGATTAAGGCAGTTCGAGTTAAGTTTCCCTGCAGTGCTCATTCCCTAATCCAACAACATAGGGCTTTTATTGGTATTTTATATGTTACACAACACACTGGCTTTTCTCATTAACATAAGAGAACAGAAGTTTACAGAGGTACACTTGGTATTTGGTGTACCTGAGAGATTGCAAAAGCTACTTATTTGATACATATACCTTGCAGATATTTACATAACAAAAAAAGAAAAGTCATTCCAAAGCAGGAGAAGAGAAGCTTAGTGACTGCAATCTCATTGAGTGCAAGTAAGTGCCTATAAACAAAACCGCATCTGAGTAGTCTATTTTCTCTGCCTATGCTGAAGGTAAGGCAGAAAATCAAGCAATTAAATAACATCCTTTCAACTTCAATGTCATAATATACTGGTAACACAGGGATATATATACAAATGTAATATATACACCATATATCGTATATGTTTGTTTACTTTTTCACTGCTTCATCTGCTTCTTACAAAAGCTTCCTCAGACTGTTGAACCTGGTTTTCAAACTGTGAACACAGACATGTATATTCAGCAGGCAAACACTGGTTTGCAGTATATGCCTTGACATGCTCCAAGGTAATTTTGACTTATGTAACAGCAAACTTTCAAAGGCATAAGCCACCATCACTTCTTGTGTTGCTGAATCTTTTGTGTTACAGGGACCTAACAAAGTTGGGCTCAGCCATTTTTACACATAATGCAACTGTCTGTCCTAACAGGTGAGTGGTCAGAGGTCATGAAATACAGATCTTCATAGTGACATTGTCAAATCAAGGAGAGGCAAACAGCTCTTTATAAAATCTTCATTTCACTTGTAACCTGATTATCCATGTTTTTAAGATAGACTTTTGTACAGATTAATATAAGTCTCCATAAATAAATTCATATAGAAAAAGCTCCATAGGTACATAGCCACAAAAGTGAATGGGGCCAAGGCAGAAGCGAAAGATAGAAACTGATGTCACACATTGTAAATTAGAAGAAAATAACAATTCAGATCATATGTTACCACAAGCCTCGTAGTGGTGATGCTTTTCTTTGTTACTGTGCACTTAGTTATGCTTCTTTCATTGCTTAGTGTAAACCACTTCTATTTAGATAATTGCTCTATTTTTTTTCCAGAGGTAGACTGTAAAATTCAACCTTCTGAAACTTTATGGTGCAAGTGTCCAAAGAGCTGTGGCTAATAGTATTATTTACTTAGAATTTATTTCTGAACTGGGGTCAGAAGAGATCTCTGCAGCTCCACACAACCTTCTTTTGCTATAGGTATTATCTCCATGTATTGTACATTCATTATCAGAAAGTTGGATTCAGCATTGACTTGATGCCTTTCCTATATAGAAGATTAAAGCAAGTATTCTTCCTGCTTTGCTGGATTTCAATGCTCACAGTACTGAGAAAAGGACCTCCAGTAAATTTTGGGGTTTTCTTTAAGTCAGGTTTTAAATTTAATGATTTGGAAATATCCATTCAAAGACAAAATGGGATTGACAAAATCTATGCTTAAGGCTGTAGGCATATAGATATTGGGACATATGTGTCATATTGTTTGTTGCTAAATCTGTACTTTTTAATGTGCATATATGTATGTCTGCCTCTCTGAGTGAGACCATAATATAGGAAAGCTAGAAATAAAATAAACATCCCTTGCATTTCAGGAAATTAATTTGCTGTCGAAAACAGAGCCCTTTCCTCACTGGAAGGAGGATACCAAATGGATTGATTATTGGCAGACTTTGCTTTTGGTCTTCAAATACCATGGTAAGAACCAAGACCTCTTATGTAGATGGATTGAGCTTCACAACTCAGAACACATGGGAAAGAAAGACAGGTTTTCTGAATTCCCTTTGCTCAAAGAAAAAAATTTAAAAACTGTAATAGTAAATAAATAATAGCATAATTAAAACCTGTCTGTCCTGGTATGACTTACTATAGTGTAAATTCTTATTGTTTGGAGAGCTAGCTGTATTGTATTTGGTGCAAAACCTTATTCTTTGGCAGAGATGGGATCTATAAAACGCAATAATTTGAAAGTGGTGTAACTGATAGTGAAAATCATATGCAGTTGTGTGAAAGAAACAAGAAATAACAATAAGTGTCTGCTGAGGTTTTTAGGGAGAAGTTTGCTTTTTTTGGCTCCTTCCTTCCTTCCTTCTTTCCTTCCTTCCTTCCTTCCTTCCTTCCTTCCTTCCTGTTATTTTATTCTTTTCTTTACACGTGGTCTTGTTGTGCCTATGGTTCTTAGTTTTTACAGTAGTACTTGGTGATAATAAGAAAAATATGTGCCACAGTCTCATGGTGTTGGCCTTCCAAACTTGGGTGTTTTATTGCTCTTGAATTGACTTCTATTTTTGCTGTAATGACACTTTAGAATGAACATCACATCACTGATTTCCATAAGCACAGATGGAATTCATCAGGGAGTCATAATTCCAGTTCTTTCCCACCTCCTCTCATTTTGAATGACAAGTGTAATAATAATGAGATCAGAAAAAGACATAATCTTTAAAATTAGAGAAGGAATGGCTAAAGTGAATGGTTGTATTAGTGAACTAAGAAATTACATTTTCATCGAGACAAAATTAGATACTTTCAGAAAATGCTTGGACAAAGCTGAAAATCACATGAGCTTTTCAGAGGATTAGATGTAGCAAATGAGACAGGACACCGTCTATGCACTGAGAAAATGATGTGTCACAAGGCTGTGATATTTAAGACAGGGAGGAAGGTGCAGCTTTTTCTGTCTTGGAAGAAAATGGGAATATTTTGTCTCCAGTTATCACAGGTGCATCAGTATTTCAGTAACATCTTATCAGGAGTAGATGTTTGACGTATTCCTTCTGCCTCCAGCAGACACCAAGGTCTTTAGGTTTGTTTGCTCTTTATTATTACACTTCAGCACAAGTGGCAGAGCTTGTCACAGTTATAAGTACTTTTGAGCTACTTAGGAATCAACATCCGATTTTATATTCTTTGCTAAAGCCAGAGCTAAACAGTTTCTACTCCAGAAGCCAAGGGCTGTTCAGTTTGATGTTCCTCTAACAATTGTGGATGCTGCTGGTTGCTTCCCTGAAGTTAGAAACATCTACAAAAAGGCAAACAGGAAATGGAAAAATGCCTTCAAACACATCCTTTTTCACATATGGACAATGCCAGCATTTACTTTAGAAAGATAGCTTCATGTAATGGGAGATAATACACTAAAATGAGGCAGGATAGAGGCCATTTTGTACAGCTTCAATCTACACTCTCTGCCAAACTTTGTAAATCATAATCAACACATGACATCTGCTACTTAATGTCAACATGAAAAGAAAGTTGGAAAACAAAATTATGCTTTCCATGCTGTGTTTTTATGTGTAGGTCTTTCCATGCCTGACTTTAGAATGCAAATAAAATTTGAACTTCTAAAATGTCCTATTGAACTCAATGCCAGCAGTTCCTGGTCCAAACACAATGAAATATTTACATTCTTGAAAACAGAATTAATCCAGAAATTTTACATAAAATAAAATATGATTTATATTATTTACCTAGCTATTAAAAAATAAAATTGAGTCTAAGGTCATCTAGGTTTCCTCCGATGTCGATGGAAAGACAGAAAACTTTTAAGTGGTCATTCACTTTATCCTGTGAGTGTGCTTAAGGTTAGTGAGGACACTCAAACTTTGTAATTGTTTTGCCCATCAATCACCTTGGCTGGTTTTGTCTATTCTGTTTTAACAAACTCCATGCATTATCCATGTCTAATTCAGATCACAAGTTGCATGTGCTGGTCTGATTTAGGTCTCTCACACTGTGATTTTAAGGTGCTATTCAGAGTCCTTTGTCTGTCTTCCAGACTGTGAAAAATACACTTCAAGCAAGCAGTTTTTGTTTAGTATTTATTTCAAATGGCACAAAATAAAAAATTTCTAATTTAATTTTAACTAAAAAGGAAGTCTGTCTTATCTAATAATAGAAGAGTGACTCTAATATTGCAAATAAAGAGAGAAATATTTCATTTGAATCACTGCAAGCTAAATGCAACACTTCTATATAAGAGACAGCTGATAAATGCTGCTTTGAGTTAAAGTACCCCAGGACTATTGCTGGATGAATAATGAATTACAGTATATTATTTTTCAACCCTAAGTATTCCTAGACTTAGAATCCAAAATTTCCAACATACCAGTTCTATTTGATTATTAATGAAATTTGAGTTCTCAGCTGGCTGGTATTCATGTACTCATGTATCTTTTTCTTTTTCTTTCTTTTTCTTTTTCTTTTTCTTTTTCTTTTTCTTTTTTTCTTTTTCTTTTTCTTTTTCTTTTTCTTTTTCTTTTTCTTTTTCTTTTTCTTTTTCTTTTTTTTTCTTTTTCTTTTTCTTTTTTTTCTTCCTTTTTCTTTTTCTTTTTCTTTTTCTTTTTCTTTTTCTTTTTCTTTTTCTTTTTCTTTTTCTTTCTTTTTCTTTTTCTTTTTTTTTCTTCTTTTTCCTTTTCCTTTTCCTTTTTCTTTTTCTTTTTCTTTTTCTTTTTCTTTTTCTTTTTCTTTTTCTTTTTCTTTTTTGTGGGGGGGCAGCTTTGTTGGTTGCTTTTGGTTTTATTCTTTTCTTTTTTTTAAATTTTATTGTCTTTGTTTCTTTTTGAATTTTATTCCCCTGGTAGTCATAAAAGCGGTGCAAGTATAACCTTCAATGTAGAATCACTGTTATTTGCATAGCATAGATTTTCATTTAGTTAAAAATGCACATTTTTATTACAATTCCCTTGAAATTCAATGGCTTAAATTGAGGATGAAAAGAAAGTCTCATGAAATTACCAGTAGTTTTGTTAAGTCCAAAACTAAAAAAAAAAAACAAAGCAAAGAAAGGATGTAAAGGATTCAGAAAACTCAGTCACTATATTATTGCCATCCTGTTACTTCCCCTATGAGGAGAATATTGCAGAACTGCACTCAATGCTGTGCTTGTGCTTTTGATCTTGTTTTATCTCTTGTTTCATTTAAGTATGTAGAGTTAAAACACTGGAGAGAAGTGGATGCCTCAGGGGTCAGATACCCCTCAGACACACCTTTGGTTCCTGGGTCTCCTGACTAAGTGTACTCCTAATACCTGCTCTACCATACACACCCACCTTCTGAAGGTACTGCGCTCCACAAAAAAATGAAGCCTGTGAAAGACATTTCCAAACAACATGAAAAGTCAAGTCTACAAGCAAAGAGAAATCTTCCTACTGAATACTGAGTAAACATCTTCTCACTCGACTCCTGAGGTAGTAAAACTCAAGGCTACATCCATGTTTGGGTCTTTCTCCTGGTTTCATGTGTCTTGATTCATCTGGCACAGTGAAAAAAGGGCATCACACTTGCTCCAAAATTCAGTGCTGAGGAAAAACAAGGAAAACATGGCTTTGGGAAAGAGGTGTTGCTCACGAGCAGAGACCGAGGAAGGAACGACATGGACAATATATTGTGATATTAAACCGACACTTTATTCACTTACAAATTCTCTTATATACCTTAGTACGCTGGACTGGCATAAGGTCATTGGTTCACTGACCAGCCACCCCTCGGAGGGATTGGCTGAACCCAATAACACTTACTTCAGGTATTTTCTCTTTAGTATCAATAACAATTCCATAGTTTACAAAATCTCTTAGCTGTTTTCCCACAGCGTCCGTGAGAAAGCAGGGCTTTCTCACAGACACTGGCAGAAAGCTGAGAAATCTCCCTGCTCCATGCTTTCAGCATCCACAAAGAGGGATTGGCAAAACAGGAGCATTGGACTGGGAAGAAAGGAGGATATGATGTGTGGAGAAGGAGGCATTTGAGAGTGAAAACTATGGGAGAGGTTGGTGGTACTGGAAGGCACCTCCCCTTTATTTGGATCTTTGTTGCGGGACAGGAAGCACTTCTACAACACAACTGTGTGACTACATGAGCTATACCTGTGTTACTCAAAAAAGAAAGACAGGCATTGACCTCTGACTTTGGAGGCAGCTGTCTCAGGATAACAACTTACTCACACTGCCTGACATTAGCCTGCTTTGGAGCAAGCTGGCCATGTGCAGACTGTACATCACGCTCTGTGTTGGAGTTCCCTGAGGCTCTCATGAGTCATAAGATACAGAATTATTTCAATTTTTTTTAAGCAATGTGTAGGCCTATTATGCTTTGTAAGTGGGGAGATTTTATAGTATGTAACTGAGGAATAGTCTTCCATGTGATACAGCATATGGGTGCTTGAGAATGCAGTCTATTGAGTAGGTGTTTAACACAGTAGGATGAAGAGCTATCATTGGTGTACCTTATCCACACTGCCTTTTGGGAGTGGGATCTCATATGAACAGCCTCTCAAGACTGTGCTGTCTTCTGACAGGTAGGGAAATAGAATTTTTCATGGTGAAAAGCTGAAGAAGGATGAAAGACTATAGAAGAAATAAAATTTTAATGTGATCTTGTATGGTGCTGTAATAAAATCATGACAGTGTGCTTGTGAGGTAATGCTGGTTGCTAGATGGGTGTGAGCTTGAAAATCATGTACCTGGTAAGTCCAGGCTAGACCCTTCCCACTGTATAAAAATAGGTATATCAATGGGAGGTATCTGAATTTCTGAAGAGCACATCACAGAAATGCTACTTTCATTTGTATATTTTCCATCCCATAAATCACTTTTTAATATCCTTTTATTAGGAACCATAACTAATAATTCTCATTGTCTTAGAAAATATTATTTCATCAGAGGTTTTTACTATTGTGTAAAGCTCCATTTATGCTTATGTACTATTACCAAGGGCAGAGAAGATTCCAGCTTTAAAACTTAAAAAAAGTTTCTGATTGTTTGAGCTGTTTATTTGCAAGAATTTATCATTTTACTTTACATGCTGTCTTCTCATTTTATTTCACAGATTTAATTTTTTTTTTTGTTTTGTTTTGTTTTGTTCTGACAATAGTGGAGTTTGAATTTTGTATGGATTATGGGAAAAGAAGGGAGTTCATAAGAAATTTTCCATCCTGGAAAGACTGATATTTTATAAATTCCACATGTATTTACTTTTAAGAATGCAAATTAGGAAAACAAGAATGCCACAACCATTTCATTCTCACAAGATGTAACCAGGTATCTTTTCTCTCCATTCTACAGCTGTAGGATAACATTTAAATGTTCTACCTATGATATTCTTTTAGTTTAATAGCTGTTGTTAGAAAAGAGACATGCCTCATTCTTATGCATGCCAATATGCAATAGTGTTTGAAAGGTAAAGAACAATGTATTAGAACCATTTGGATACCTTAGTGGGATCATATATTTCTCTTCTTTTTCTTGTGAAGTAGAAGTTCAGTGGCTTTTTTTAACTCCAAGGGCAGAAAGATGTTACTCTCAGTGGGGTTGAGCAAACATGCCTAGAGAACAGATAAATCCAGGGAAGAGTAAATCAACTTAGTGACAAAGAAGAAATGGGAGCAGAGAGAAGTGTGTCTCTTAACCTCACAGCATGGGAAAGGCATCTGTCTGAAGGACACAACAAAAATTAGTAGCATAAAATCACAGGGATGAGTAAATTATTGCTTAGTGCTACAAGGTCTCATATAACGTCACATTTTTAATTTGACAACTGAGTTATAATTTACAGCAGGAATGAATTTGCCGATGGCAGACTTGGCTTGGGACAAGGGAATGCTTACTATCTCACTACAAAATATCAAACCATCTGTTTTATATAGGGAGGCACAGATTGAGAAAAATGGAGAGTTATCAATGTGAGACAATATTCCTCATTCTCATATTTTGAATCAGAATTGTGCTAGTGTGGTACATCTGAAAGTACCTATACAAACAAATAGATATAACAGATACATATATACATGTATACATGGTGACTTTAAATTTCTTCTCTGACAGTCTCTGTCTCACTCACAAGGGCATATACGCACACAAACACGTGAAAATCCAGTCTACACGCAGTCATTTTCATATCAGACAGAAATAAAAGAAATTCCATCTCTGAGCTTAAGGCAAGCACCAGAATCAGATGGATTTTCAGCCAAATATTACAAAATATTTAAAGATATTTTATATTGCACCTTACTGAGTACTTATAACCATGACTCAAGAATAAAGCTCTTCCAAATTGCGTAAGATTTGCTGTTATTTCTTTGTTAATAAAGATATAGTAATTTCAAGTACATGGTTCATAAATACACTGTTACTGAATAAGATTTTAGTATGCTTTGAGGAAAAAAACATTGAAAGCTTTTAGCCTTAATGAAAACCATGAATTTTTCCTCGGGAGGTTGCCTCAACAAGCAAAATGCAAAGTTCCATATTAGAGAAAGTTGTTTAATTCATCCATATCAAGGTGACTTACTCACAGCTGACACCCTGCCAGAAATATTCATAGACTGACAGAGGTAGTAAATTTTAGCAAGGTTTTATATTGCCTGATATACAGGTAGGTGAAAAAACATAGTTCTTTCTGACTTGGTGATCCTCACTTACGTGGAGTAAGATTATGCTTGCGAGATTATGCTTGCACCTGTGAATAGAGAAACCAAGGCCATCTCTGATGAATAAAGTAAAACGTAATCAGAAATCTCCAATTCTTGGACCACTTGGTAGCTTAATAGAAAAAAAATTTGTCCATGTTCACTGCAGGAGGGTTGAATGAGATGACCTTTAAAGGTCCCTTCCAACCCAAACTATTATATGATTCTATGATTGATTCTATGATTAAGGATGTCATAAATTATTTGTATTTGGCTAGTTTGTAGAAATGCCAGTGAGGACTGCACTCTTACAATTTGAGGTACCCAGGTATGTGTATACATGGGTACATTTGGAACTTGCAATCTGACTAGAGAAGGCAAACAAGCAAATACAGACACAGAAAGATTAAGTCTGAAGTTACCTTTTATGTCTTGGGGTAGCTGGTTCAGTTAACAAAACATCAGCAGCCAATTTATATAGCCTAAAAATACTCGTGAATCATCAGAGATGTAAAGCTTTTGTCCAGCACTGCTAAAATATTTTAATTATAAAGGGACAGATATCCAAAACTTTCAATGGGAGAAAGTTTCTTTCAGAAAGCTTCTCATCCCAGTGCGTTCTCCCAATTTGTGTACCAATGATCATGCCCGTCCCCACAGCTGATGGCCCTTTACCCTCTCCTCCTCATCCTCTGTGTTGTGTCTCCCTTCCCTCTGCATGCACCAGATGTGATCCCTAATCAGCATGATGCTTTCAAAGAGACTAGCCAAGCATGTGAGACAGGAAACAGTGTGCAAGGATGATGAGGGACAGACCAAGAGGAAGGTTCAGGAAGCCTTTTCCCATGTTCATCACACACAGTTTGCATCTGTAGTGGTCCATCTTTTTTTTTTTTTTAAATGAACAATGATTTAGAGAGGTGGAAGAGAGAACCAGGTGCACTGACAGAGGCTGACTAAACTGTCTATGAGATGGTGTACATTGCACTTGACTCTCATTTACCAGGACCTTAATGAAAGATTTTCCTTCCTGAATCTTAACATTATCCAATCTTCCCTTGATTTGGTGTTGTTCTGTTCTACTCTCTAGGCAAAACTGTGTCAGAAAAACACAGTGTGGCACAGAGCTTGTCAATATTTGTCACAGAATGAGATTCAAGAAGCCTATTTTCCCCAGAGGCAAAGATTTCTGGCTGTGAGTAATTATGGCCTCTTAACATGTTCTGTCTTTTCCTAAGGTATTTTTGGAAGCATATGTTCCGTCTCTTCGCTGCTCTCAGAGCGTACTTGTGCCAAGGCTTAAAACTCCAATCAGATAATCCTGAGAAAACCAGAGTAAAGTAAGATTTTCAGAATCAAATCTGCAAGGCAAGTTTGGATTTGGAATAAGAAAATTTGACCGCGGTTTACTGTGCACCAACTGGCATTGAATTGAAACAGACCAAATAATGTTCTGGAAAAGAAACTTCAAACACATTTGTTTTAAAACAGCAGCATAAGGTGAATCCCAAATGTCTTAAATGTCTCTAAAAGAAATCTTTACAGATTTTTTTAATCTCCTGTATTTGCAGAATCCAGGTTTCAGAAACCAAATTGTCAACGTTTTATATTTATATAAAACATTATTAACCTCTCTTTCTCATAGCGCTTATAAAATCTTACCTTAAGATGCATATATATACATATTTGTCTGGAATAATTTACTACTTATCATTTTGACCAGTGCTCTCAAAGATGGCTCTGGCAAATCCAGGTTTGCCAACACTGGCATTGCCCCCAGCTGTCCTCCTATCTGCCTTCTGCCCTGGCACACCATTTCAGCTCCTGATCCAGTGTTGGAGCTTGATCATCAGTGAAAATGGGTTTGCTTTAACACACCACTCAGCAAACAGAGGCTTAGGCCCAGGTAGCTATGGATGCTGGGTGGAAATCTCTGTAAGAAACATGGATGAGCTACACAGTGAATGCTTATCTGACAGAGCCCTGAGAGTTGAGCCACATATCTTTACTGTCAACAATTTTCACAGAAGAAAAACATAAAGATCCAAATGCTTGGTAAGAAAAAATAGTTTCTGAATTCTTTAAAAGCAAAGATGAGATTGATTTTGCTTTGTTTACCAGTAAGGAAGCAAATTCTACTAGAGAGAGAGTTAAAATGAGTCATTCTTATTTCCCCTCTGCTTTGCTCTGTTCTCTTCACTGACAGACACTTGCAGTAAGAGAGTGTTGTATGTTTTTGAAACTTATACTCAGGGAAGTAGGGAATTAGCAGAAAAACACAGTAAAGATTCTGACAGCTCAGTCTTTTTGAATTCATTCAGATAGTTTAGGCTTTTCTTTCAACAGTTATTTTGAAATAGTGTTGAAACAACATAATATTGCTTCACCCTTAGAGAGCCCCTAGGACATAAATATTGTTACAGCCAAAAATCTTAGCCATTACTTCTTTATCTATCATGAATGGTACAGAAAGAGCATTATCATTGACTGCAGTTGGAAGCAATGATTTCAGCACAGAACAGGAGTATTCTCACACTGAAATGCAGAGTAATCTTTAATTTATTATCTCTGGTCTCAAAAATATTTGAAGCACAGTGTCTCTGAGCTTTCAGGTGTTTCCTGTATTAAGTTAGATTCCGAAGAGATTTAAAACCTGTTGTAATTTTGGAAAAGCAAAGCTTCTTGCTCTTTAGTCTATTCCATGCACCTTGGAAATGAGTGCAGTTGATTCTAGTTTAGCCCAAGCAAATACTGCAATAGGTCACTTTTTGAATTTCAGTTTCCCTGCTTACTTTTGGGGCAATTAAAACAGCTGTTTTCAGAGCTCCTCGAGTAGCAGTTGTTATCTCTTTAAATAAACTGCCTATGATGTACATAGATTGCTATCAGGTCTCAGCAGATATTATAATATCAGAAGATATTATTATGATAAATGAGACCTGATTACATTGCTTTTCAATGGCATTAATTTACATGTCTGTAGAAGTCTGTTGGGATTGGCTTTTATAGCTACTGTAATTTGTAGGCTTTTGACATTGCTTTGGGATAACTTGTCTAATTGGCTTTTTCCTCTCATCAGAATGGAGGATGTTTTGAAGCTGACATCACTGTGGACATTATGCTATGAGGGGTTTCTTTGGATTGTTATATGAAGGATTTTTGCCTCTTGTTAGTCTTTTGTACTTGTCATTGAAACTTTTCTCTGAGCTGTAAAAGCCTTTTTCTTTACACAGTAAGAACATGATTGAAAAATGGAAAATATGTCAAATAAAAATTCATGAAAGGGCCACCTAAACAGCAATCAGCTGAGGGGAAGGATTGTTTCCCCTCATAATTCTAAGGCAGATCATTCTAAAAAGATGCAACCACCATAAAAAATGTGCTAAAAGAACAAATTGCTCAATAATATCTTCTGAATGAATTTTATTTTTTAATAGTAATTTGTTTTCAAAAACCAACCTGTGGCCAATACAAGTTTACAATGGTGATATGGGCTGCGTTGAGGAGTTTCTGAATAATTAGAAAACTAACCAACCAGTGAGTCTAATCTCATATTTCTTGTGTGCTGAAGATTTCCATTGTCTCAATGAGGAAAATATTTGAAAATACACAGATCAGAAGTCCAGGGGTAACACTAACTTCTCCCAAATGGACATTAAAACAAAACAAAACAAAACAAAACAAAACAAAACAAAACAAAAAAAACCACACACAAACCAAAACAAACAAACAAACAAAAATTCCCAAAAAACCCCAAAAAAACCATAATAACCCTGGAGAGAAATTTAAAGGCAGGTGGTGTATTTATTTAGGGAATCTTATTTAATAATGTGCAACTTATTAGGGGATATACAGCTGCTTTTCTTTTTGAGTCTGAGGAGCAAATAACTTGTTTTAGAAACATTGGGATGGGAATCCTGCCTACTTGTGCACTTCCTTTAAAAAAACTGTTTTTGGGAGATTTCCTTCCTGCAGGGACTGTCTGTTTGGAAGCTGAGTTCACAGTGTATATTGTAGCTAGGGTTTCTTTGACAAGATTACATTTTTGCTCTTGTTAGTTTCTTTACATTTGCTATTTAGACTTTTTCCTCTGCAATTTCTGTGCAGCAATTGCCTTTAATGCTGTTTCTTTTGCCCCATTTCCTGCCTGATAGGAGTATTAGCTATTGGACTTACTACAGGAAATAAAACCTAGTCTTTGCCATGGCCCAAAATCTTATTTCTTTTCTTCTTCATCATAAGGATAGTCAATAGAACATAGTTAAAAAGATGCCAAACCATAGGCATTCACATATCCTACTGGATAAAATTCCCCTTTTTTCTGTTCATGTGTAGATCTATTGCCCTTGCATTGCTACACAGATAAAAATGAAGGTAAGGTTTGGTCCAAAGACAGTTAGAAATGGCAAAGAACTGCCTGCAGTAGTGAATATTGATTTAGCAAGATCAGTCACTAGAAAGCCAATGAGTATAGTATACGAAGAATGCCTTTCATAATACATATGCTTCTCTTGTCTGATCTGTGTTAGTACCAGATAGATTTTATATAACTACAGGGAACTAGGTCATTTCAAATCAGCCCTTGAGAAGGGAGTTTATTGCTCTCAAAAAATTTAAACATGACTGTCATTTCAGGCAAAACAAAAGAAACCACTCAAGTTTAGCCAGACAGGTGACTTGGATGCCTTCTTTTCCAGGATATTTATTTCTAGAAGTGAGGGAATATGAATATGCATCATATGTCCTAATAAGTGGGATAACTTCTTGGCTCTAATCATATTGAATGTCTTCAAAGAAAATGCTTATTTTCACATTTTTTCCACTATTAATTCCAACCCAGAGGGAATGGTTTTTTACAGATATCCAAGGGTCACGTACTAGAAAGTTAAAATGAAGTTCCAACATAATTTTCTATAGAATAAAAGCATCTGAATCCAGAATTTATGCATTCTAATTTCACATCTTCTGAGTGAATTTCTAGTTTACCGAAAAGGTCATGAAAGAAAACATGAGAGTTCCGTGCGTTATATCCTTCATGTGAAATATGTGCTATATAATTAAAGTAACATCAATTCATTGAGTCCTTTTACTGTAATGAAAGATGATTTGAACCCTCGTGATTTCAAATAAGCTATAATTGAAAAGACATAATATAGTAAGGGCAAGGATATTTTCAGAACACTTGTATATATCTTGTGTCAAATCTGCCTATTGGCTGCTTCTATGCTGCTTTGTAAACTGAACTGCACCATGGACTCAAAGAGTATAAGAGCTACTCTAATATTCTTTATAGTATTTCTGAACTGGTGGGAAATATTCCCAACACAAAGACAGCCAGGGTAAACCAGCAAGTAGAATTTCCTCAAGGTCTACTTATCCACACTGTGCCTAAATCCCTTGCCCAGTACCAGCCTCCCATTAATACCTAGTGGAAATACAGCTAGATAGCTTAAATAATGGTCATCTGTAAGGCAAAATGAACTTCTGGCCATATATTGGCCCATCCTGGGAATTAGGAAGTACTACTAGGGAAGCCCTCCTAGGAGCACTCTGCTTGGCACAACACAGAGTCATCATTACTGTACAGTCATAATAAGAATGCAAGAACCTGATAAAACACATAAATTAAAAGTGATTACTCAAAAATAATGACTTGAAGCACACTTTTATATTCACAGATCTTCAGATTAGAAGACCTGTGTTTATCTTCTCTATCTACTCAGTATGAGGTCAGAAAAACCTGAAAAAATATCCAATCCTTCAGTGAAAATAAATTAAATCCATTTCTTCTTTTGGTATCTTTTTTCCAATACCAAACCCCAGAATATCCTCAGTTTTTTCCACCTCCATCCATTCCCTTCCAGTAGTGTTGCTGAGAGGAGTGTCTGCAAACAGCAGTTTTTCTCAAATAGACATTACCAGATTAAAAAAATACACTGGACCAAGCCTGCTTTCAATTTTGGTTTCCCGAGAATTTAATTCTAAAATGTACTCTTTTCTCTGCCTGAACACAGTCCGTAATGTCATGTTTATTTTCTTTCAAAAAAGCTGGATTGGTCGAGTAGTCAAAGCATCCAAAAGAGATAATTTAGTTTGGGGAGCCAAATCATACAGACTGTGTTTATTTAGCCACTCCAGCGAACAGAAAATGGCTTCCAGGAGGTAAGCTTTTCTGAAACAGCACAATTAGTGCATGAAAACTTGGCCTTGAACCATATCTCAGGGTAAGAAGTAGTATTAACTGCTAAGTATTTATCTGTACTCTGGTGGTTTGGAATAGGAAGACAATACGCCGGCTGATTCTCCACTTGCCTATTCCCTTCCTGTAACAAGGGTGTAGCAGCTAAATAAATTAATAGAACAGTTAGAAAGGAGTCAAAAGCTCAGGTCATTTTAGTGGAAGAAGTGATGCAATTTATAAAAGGGACGATGTATTCGCCATCAAAATCACTTGTGTGAAGTCTGTATTTACTAAACGAATGGAGGAAGAAGACAATCCTATATGGGCACAGTGATGTACAGCCAGCCTACACACTACTTGAGACTTTGTCTTAAATGAGCACTGCTCATCTGACTATCAGTCCACACCTACCTCAGGATCAGCATGAATCTTACCAGTGTGGACAGTTAGTAATAGACATTAAAAAAAATTAACTAACTTTACTGGAAGTTGGTTACATGCAGGAATCAATACACTCAGTTGGCCTTTTAGGGCACTACATGAAGACAAAGTTTGATTCTGGTTTATAGCTTCACACAAATGTCTTGTATAGTGTAGGGGATCCCAGATGTCTAAGCCTAGTAAAGGAAATCAGATGTCCATCTAAAAAACCCCTCAAATCTGATCTATTTCCCTATAGATTTGAGGTCAAAACTCTCACTAGAAATGATCAGGCTTTCAGGTGTTGACTACCCACAGCTGTCTGCAAAGATAATGTGAAAATATAAAGTACTACTGTGAGGTTTTTTAAATGAAGTCTCCATAAAAGCATTTAGATTAATTACTAAAGGGAATTCAAATTTCTTTAGTTAAATGTCAACTACACCTTCTTTATTTTATTAATCTTTGAACTAAGATAGAACCCTCAAACTACTAATCAAAATACTGCTGTTCTATTCATTCAGCCATTCTGGAAGCCATCACTCAAAGCCACCAATGATTAAAAAAAGAAATGTAAATACTGTTGTCTTTTAATGTGGTCTTAGGCTCCATTTTAAAAATTTTTCTTTCTTTTTCGGATGCAAAGAAACATTTTACTAAAATCAGATTCTAAAGAGCAAATTTCAGCTGTCTTACCCCATTTACCTCAATAACGTGTTCATTGCTTGTCCTGTTCCTACCTCCTTGCAATCTGTCCTTCAAGCAAAATCTTTGCTTTAATGAGGTGCAAATTTTAATGTCTAGTGGGACAACTTAAATGCTAATATTATTAAGCATGGGCAATTCTTCCTTCTTTTCATTCAGCCTCCCCCGCAAGGATATTAAACATAAAAAACTATGTTAATGTATTGTAAAGTAGTATAGCTTGGCAGAGAAGGTTATGAAAAGCAAAGTGTCTATTTTCTGTACCAACATTAAGTCAACTATACTGCAAATCCTGTCTGTTTTATAAAAACATAAACATACATATGTTTTCCATACAAAATAATTTTTTTCATAGCAAAACAAAATGAAAATATAAATGGCATAAACCCATAAAACACCATAATCTGTTCTGGAAAACTGTAGCTGTCCCTTGTCAGGCTTCAAAAGACTGAAGTTCTCTCTCATTTCCCAAGGGCATGGTCACTACTGAAGTCTCCAGTAATAACAAAACGGTCTGAATAATGATGAGGGCTGGTTAAAAGGCTTTCTGGGTTACTACCAACATCGCTACTGGAATACTGAATTAATTCTAATTGAAATTTATTACAAAAAAAAAAGTTTAATTTTCTGCAAAGAAAATAAAGTATTCTATCCCAACTGTCATGTCTAGAGTCAAAATATTCCAATGAAATAGCTAAATCTGTCTTTTTTTTCCCCCAACAAAATATGTTACTCCTGCCTCATGGAAGCTTTACTTCAGCAACATTATTCTGGTTTTCTGCTGTGTGGGAAAAAATATCTAGTCAGATTGCTATGTTACAGTAGTAACTATTCTGAAATCTGCACTTCCTTCATCAAAAGGTGAAAACTATATCAAGAAATCTAACCAGACATTGTACTCTACAAAGATATCGAGGCTGTAGAGCATGAATATTATGGGGTTCCACCATGAGATTTTGAATAAAAATATTTATGTGTGGAAGATAAATGTGCACATTTTGGGGGTAAACAATGATAAATGTTGTTTTAAAAAAAATCATGTCATGAAGTACATTTTTGTTCATAAAGAAGACATAATGGCTTTAAACATCTGTTTTCCTTTGTCTTTTCAGAATTTGGATGAGGGATTGGGCACCCCAGTGGGAAAATGGGAATCTCAATTTCCAAGAAAGCAAATTCCCATTTCTAGCTCTGTAGAGAAATGTGATAATATACTTTAAAATCACAGTGTGTTCGTGTATAAAAACTTGTTACTGATCCAGGACTGATTCTTCTACAGCTTTGGCCTCCAGCCCAATTGCTTCAGAGAAGAAATGCCAAATCTGTAAGGAGAAGGAGGAAACATTTTTATGGCAATTTGATTTAACAACAAGAACAACAACAAAGGAATCCATTTGAAGCAATTTAAGGATTAAGAATGCGAAACTTGGGTTTGACGGGACATCAGGAGCAGAACAGATGAGGCAGTAAAGATACAGAAGAAATTAATTTATACAATTCAGTTAAATATTTAGTTCTGTAGTGCATATATATTTATCTGTTTATGAACATGAATATAATCCTGTATCTAAGTCAGTAGTTTTTAAGGCTGTACCATTTTAATAAATTCTAAGTTTTATATTTGTCTGAGCTACCACTAGCTAGGCATTTAATCACTGGTTTGAACGAATTCATTATGGGCTGATCTAAAATAAATAATACTGTTTTACAACACCCTGGCTAGGGGTGAATTTGCTCTTCCAATATTACTCCAACTAGGATTGAAATCTACTTTAAATTCAGAGAGAAATTTCCTAACTGCAGAATTAACTGTTAAATTATACCACTTCTAGATAAAATTAAAGCAGGAAAAAAAAGCTTACCAAAAAATAAAGTTTACGGATTAAGAATTGTATTGAGTAAGCTCTAGGAAATGAAATAACTTCTGAGACATGAAAAATGACACATAATGGACACTTGACATCATACCCTTTGCTTAAAGAAGATTCCCTAAAATTTAATCTGTAGAAATCCTTAATTGTGGACTAAGATAGCCCATCAGGATTTCTACAGGTCAGTTTTAGGAAGCAGACCATAAGCTTCATTTTTGTAGAAATGAATAGTTTAATGTTTTACTGCATACTCAGTTGCTGACATAAGCCGGGATATTGTCACTGTATTTGATCTGGCTCAGAAAAATTTGATGCCTGCAGGCACATTTATTGCTCCTTTTCACTTGGGGTGGTTAAGATATTATTAAAAATGCTTTAAATGAAGAGTAATTTTTGCTACATCATCCAAAAGAAAAATGACCCTGAATTGCAAAATTCATTTTGTAAGTGGCAATTTATTTTTTTCTTTTATGAACCAGTACCAAATGGCACTTAAAATACCTTAGTCTATCAGGATTTTGACCTCAGAAATATCAGCATCCCAACAAATTGATGAAGCCTTCTGTTTTTATTCGGTATACATAAAGATACAAAACAGTGAAGGGTATTAATTAAAGGCTTGATTTGTACTTTTATAAAATAGGCAAATGGCAGAAGATAAATTTTATTATGTGTATATATGCATAACCTCTGTTTACTAACCATTCCTAAATTATTTATAAAACAAAATGTAATGCACAATCAATGATCAAATTATTTCATCAAAATATGTAACTGTATTTCTTTCAAATGGTGTAAATCCCAGTAGTGCTTCCTAAGTGCAAGAAATAACTGGTTATAAAAAACAAATACTTTCCAGGCAGGTCATAATGATCTGTGTTTTTGCAGAATTGAAGTCCTGTTGCTCAGATTTCCTGAATGGCTCCCATAACAAACTTGTGTATCCACTTCACTGAAAAAAATAAAGAGAAAATGCATCCATCCAATTCCCCCTTTTGAAGGAACTAGTATTTGCGGGGCTGGTATATGTATTTTTACCAGCCTATGCAAGGAAAAGAGCCATTCAAAATCAAACCTTTTCAGAAATAGCAAATATGTCAACATTAGTGCAGGATCAGCACTGTTTGAAGAAGCTCAGGAATCTAATCTTAGTGTGATCATTTGATTTTCACACATTGTATTTCAGGCAGTCATACTGGATCATTGCCAAGTCTCAAACTAAACTTTCCAGAAAATTTAGAGGATTTCAAATATTATAAGTCATGCTTCAATTAGAGGGAAAGCTCCACACAGATTTGTAGTTCACCTGCCTGGCCAGCAGCACAGATTATACAGAAGAGAGCCTGGCTTTTGAGTGACATCATCTTCACTCTCTATTGGTGGAGCATGTTGCACTATCAGGCATTAGGATGCCTAGTAAGATTTTAACTCAAAGTAATCGATTTGAAAGGGAATGCAGAAGAGCGATAAAACACTAAGGCAGATTATTGATAATGAAAGTAAATAAGTGAGTAAGTGTTGAAGTGTGATTTTTAAAATAGGGATTAGAGTTCCATTATTGTGTGCCGTTTATCGTTTAATTAGACTCATCCTGACTACCCTGAAACAAAGTTTATATTCTTACCCCACCATTGTAGTTAATTATCACAATGTTTTACCTATTTTACAGTGTTAGAGGCCTTGGAATAATGTTATTTTTTGGTTTCATACAGATGCGTTGCTTTTTAGCAGATGATTTCCAGATGATATTTCACTGCAAAATATGTCTTAAAAAGTAGGAAAGAAGAGGAATTAGTACCTTGAAGGGTAGCACTGATGCATGCAGAGCTTCTGAAAACCTGCGATATTGCTAGTCCTGCCAAGATTCAAGTTGTTCTGTGTCAATAAGGATTAAGAGATTAGTTCACAGTATCACATTTAGCTTTAGACTTGCATTCAATATCAGAAATAAGAATAGAACTGGTAAGAGTCTGACTTCTTTGAAATCACCTAGTCCAACTTCTCCGCCATGGACAGGAACATTTGGCACTAGATCAACTTGTGCAAGAGTGTAGCGACGCTCGACCTAAGAGGAGACGCTGCAGCTCAAACTTTGTTATCAGTGGTAGCTTGAGCAAAGAAGGCCTCCTTTTTGGTGGTGCAAGAAGGGTCTTCTGATCAGTGATAAGACTGAGCAAGGAGGGTCGTTAGTGCTGAAGAACACTGAGACCAGCTTGACCAAACTATCAGACCCACCACAAGGATATTCAAGACAGGGAGACCCTGATTGAGGCTGGGAGCAGCAAGGATGTGCAGACCCTGATACAGAGTCAAAAGTGCTGAGCAGAACTGCTAACACTCCTTTTAGCACCAAGCATATTTTGTTGAATAAGCCTGACAGCACATAATCTAAAAATTGCATATGTCTGACAGTCAATCACTTCATACTATAAAAGGTCAGTCTCATTTTTACACTGTGAGGACATCTAGTGTACCACCCTAAGGTGCGTGAAGATCCTTCCCTTGCATGGGGAAGGTTACTTCTTGAGGCTGAGAAAGAGATCTGAGTATGGCAGTTGGTATAGGTAAATAACATCAATCTCTACTTAGCAATTGTTTTGCTAGATTTAATATTGCTTCAGTATAATTGCTCTAATATAATTGCATCAATATTGCTTCAAAAATAGTGCACTGCATAAGTAGTTATGTCCATACAGTGTAGTAAATAATTCTGATTAAGGTATTTTTGTCTAACCATTATTGTAATCAATTTAAATAAATAATTTTATTTATATAAGTGCATTTGGGTTTCCATCCTTAATCCAGAAGGACAAAGTTGTATAGAAGTCTAATTACACATGTGTAATCCTTTAGCCATAAACCCCTGGCAAAATCTGTGCCTAAGACTGAAACCAGCTGCACCTAGGTTCCTCTCTGAGAAGGACTTTACAAAGCAAGGGGATCCTCTCTTCACCTCGTGACTCAGTTGGAGGCCTTCTCTAACAAACTTTGAAACTCTCACTCTGCCTGTGACAAAGAGTGATTAAGTTACACAAAACCTCCTCCAACCTGACCTTACCTTGAACACACATAGTGGTGGGGCATCCACAACTGCTTTGGACAACCCATTGTACTGTTTCACCACCCACACCATAAAAAAAATAGTTCCTTATTTTCAGTCTAACCCTACCTTCTTTCATTTAAAAACACAGCCTCTTCTCCTGTCACTTACAGGCTCTGACAGAAAGCCTTCTTCCGTCTTATAATTCTCTTTTATATATTGAAGGGCTACAATAGGGTGTGCCTAGACCCTTCTTTTCTCTAGGTTGAATGTCTCAACCTATTTTCGTAGGAGAGATGCTCCAGAATTCTGACAATTTTCATGGTCCTCTTCTGGACCTGCTCCAACACTATGTCTTTCGTTGGGAACCTCCAAGCTGGATGCAGTGCTACAGGTGGGGTCTCACAAGAGCAGAGCAGAGGAGGGAGAATTACCTTCCTGGACCTGCTGACGCCTCTTTTTATACAATGTACAATATAGTTCACTTTCTAGGCACCGGGAAAGTTTATGTTCAATTTAACACCCACCATTATGCCCAAGTCTTTCCTTACAGGGCTGCTCTTAAGTCATTTATCCCCGAGTCTGTTACTGGGCAGTCTCAACCCAGGTGCAGGACCTTGTGCTTGGCCTGTTGAACTTTACGATATTCACATGGAGCCACTCCTCAAGCCTGTCAGGGCCTCCCTGGATGGCATCCCTTCACTCACACAGACCAGCTGCCCCACTCAGCTTGCCATCATCTGCAGACTTGCTGGGAGTGCACTTAATCCCACTGTCCATGTCACTGATGAAGACACGAATAGTATTGGTCCCAGTATGGACCTTCAAGGGACATGATACATTATTGATCTGCACTTGGATGTTGAGCCATTAACGATGGACATGGCCATCCAGTCATTTTGTTACCCATCTAACAGTCCATCAGTCAAACACATGTGTCTTCAATTTAGTGGCACTTACTGATCACAGAGGTGAGGCTGACTGATAGTTCCCAAGGTTCTTGCTTTTTCACCTTTTTTAAAACTGGGTAATATATTTCCCTTTTCTGACTGACATGACTTTTCATATCTGATTGAGGGTAGCACGGCAACTACATCAGCTGGTTCCCCCAGGATCCTAGGTTGCACCTCATCTTGTGTCATGAACTTATATATATACAGGTTCTTCAGGTGATCTCAAAACTGATCTTCTACAGTGGGAAATAATATAACAACCTCCTTCATATAAGAAAAGTAGCCTTTTAGGTCATGTTTACCTTAAACATCATGCCTATAGTCTTTCTTACTCTTCTTAATGCTTCTCAAATTTTATGCTATATAAAATTTGCCAAATTTTTTTATTGCTTAAATCAGGTCAATCTTAGAACCAAGATCTCTTTAGAGATTGCAGAGAGCTGGACTTCTAGTAGTGGATTTAGTCGATGTAGTCTTACAAGCGGCAGTTCTGCCATAGATCTAGATACAGACTGGAACAGTCCTATGCGGTCCTACTTTATTAAACCCTTTAACAGCTGCAGTTGGTCTGATGTTTACTGTAACACCACTTCTTTTGCTGCTTACAAAAAAGAGGTGGTGTGATGACTCCAAGAATTGCAATAAAAAGCAACAGAAGTTGTATTAATGCATAACATGAGGAAGAAAATTAGCTATTCTCACTAAATTCACCTTCACGTTTTAAAATTTCAGGGAATCAATAATATTCAAACCCCGTGTGAGAACAGTAGACAGCATTAGAACAACAGAAAAGATGGAGAATAGAGAGGAAAGCACATGACATAAAATTGCAAGTCTCATGAATTCTTTTCATTCCTTAAAAAAAGAGAGGGAGAGAGAGGTAGCAAGCTAATTTGAAAGTAAGAAAGTTCTTTTTCTAAATTGCAGTTTGCAAGACCCATTGACTCAATTCAGTGTCAGAAGCAGAGAATAGCATCCCTCTAGATCTCTTTTCCAGAAGGAATCCCTTTTCAAGAGAAGACTCAAACATGTGCTTAATGAGATGAAGGCAGATGCTTAAAGATAAACTTACGTGCGTACTTGAATCAGGGTCTACAAAATTATAGGCAACAGGCTGGAAATATAAGCAGCTGAAATCCTGTCCTTTCCATCTGGACATGGAAATACTTGTTGTCAAACGTTCCATACTAGAGAGATGGGATATTTGTCTGCATGCTGAGAAACATAGCCATGCAAAAAAAAAAAAAATTCTTACAGATGATACATATGGCAAATTTTTTTTCTTTTTTCTTCTTCAAAGGCATCCAAAAACAATTTAAGAAATCAAAATATATTTCATAAGATTTTTTTTCTCAGTGGTTCAATTTGACCTGCAAATTTTTACAATATTCTGTCATGGAAACACACAGTTAGTACTCTGGTGACATGTAGAGTTCTTCTATGTGTTGACTGAATAGAAAAAAAATTCAAGAAACAATCCACAAAAATATTGTAAGTAGCACAAAGAATGCTACCATTTTAAATTTATTTTCAATAAATATTTTTAGGAAAATTCTCTGTAGTAATCATGCTAGCTTTCAGATATTTTCAAGAAACGCGTGAAATAAAAAAGAAATTAATTAGATTTCAACCCACCTGTCTTTGTAGGTAGACACATAATTCCATTTAGTGCTGTTTATATTTTCTCTAGGATTAATGTATGAACAATGACAGTGCCCTTCTTATCATCATGCTTCTACTAAGTGTACTTACTGTATTAATAAAGGAATTTAGATTTATTAAAGGTATATCAGGTGCATCTTCATTATAAGAACCACATGTCAAATCTGTCTCCTTCATTTTTTCCTAATTTTAATGTTAAAGGACCCTTAACCTTTTGTGTTACATACACAAAATATCTGCAGGGTGAAGTCATAACCCTCTGTAGTATTTCATTATATCCCTGTCATATCTTGCAGAATAATTTAAATTATCATTGTTCTAGTTAATATACCTCCCTACCCAAGTCTTCTGAAAAAAAATCCTTGCCATTTCCCTGAAATGTACGCATGAAAAGTTAACTCAGAGGAGTCCCATTTATTATCTATTAAAAGCAATAGGGAGTTTTTGTCACTGTATTTGCCTTTTAAGAGTATTTCCCACTATGTCTTACTTTGCACTTAGGCACTTATGATCTTAAATCTTTATAACATCTCTGTGAACTCAGCTATTTCTCTTAGTGCAGAAAATTACTAATGATTTACTTAAACTGGAGACATCAGTCTTTTTCTCTTCATAATTAGTTAGGTTGAGAGAGATTAAAATGATTTCTTTTCCTTCCATTGTATTCTTCCACAGGTTTCTCATTCTCTGTATTTCCTGCCTTCTCTCTACTTGTTTGAGCAAGATGAGACACAGACTTTTACAGAAATACAAAGTGCCTGAGAGAAGCCATTCTGTTATTTGAAGGAGGTCTGGTATTGTCTGACCTATGAGCTCACTATTGGACCTCGAGACTATCTCAGGTAATGCTATTGTTCACTGAAGCAGATCCAGCTCTTGCAAATTACTAGTTGCCATGTGTTTTCCCTTTCAAGGACTGCTTCACAGGCTAAATGACTAGTAATGAAAAGAAGAGGATAGTCTGTATTTAATAAATCTATTTTATAGCAAAACACAGTGGAATCATGTGATTTGTAGGCTTACCATTTATTTGTGCAGAGTAATAATACTGTGTGATGAGCACATAGGTATAAGAAACTGCAGTTGTAAATAAGAGTCCTGTAAGGGGCACGAGAGAAATTCTCCCACTTACAGGGTAGGAAGTGTTGGGAACTTAGTGTTGGGCAAATACAGTAAGTCGCTTTTTTTTTTACTTTTTTAAAGCACCCAGTGTTCAGAGAGACAGTGTTTCTTCATGGCTGGTAATAAAACAGGAGAGAACTTGTCATAAATCAAGACAGTGCAGCAGACTTGGCAAGGCAGCAAGACAAAGGAGAGTGGACGGTGAGGTTACCATGTGAAAAGTAAATAAGGACACACTGTACACTGTCTCTTTTTTTTCCCCTTTAAAAAATCTTATTAGCTTGCTACCATTTTTCTTTACCTTCCTTGAATATTGAGATCATAAGCCTTTCAAGAGCAGTTCTGCTGTTTCTATATTACATAGCCTATAGTCCAGTAAGACCGTGCTCAGATTCATCAGTGCTATCAAATTAACTTTATGTATTATAAACACATATCCAAGACACATCATATTTTTCCATTATATATCATACAAATACACACCAGGTATAAATTTAAAGGCATAAATCAATAAATATGTAAATAATGCATTTAGATGTAACTATAAGTAATGTTTATGTATATAAAATGTAAACATACATGCACACGTATACATGCACACACACAAACGTATATTCCTTTTCTTATGTAAATTAGTATATGTACTCTTTTATTATGCATCCACATACTACAAATTGTCCATTTACTAGAGAAAAAAAACCAAATAAAACAAATTATTGAGGGGTTTGTCCCACAAATCACATAATCTTTCCCTACAAGCTATTAGTGTCTCAATCGTTGTCTATTTAAATTTCATCTCCCACCATGTGGAGGTGAAACTCTAGTTTTTACCTTTATTCTATCTTCTTTCAGTTTCTGCACATGAGGGAAAGTGCAGATTTCATACCGTTCTTACCAGTAAAACAACAGGAAATAAAATTACAAGAGCAGTTATTTCAGGTTTGATAAGCATTAGATAATATGTTGTAACAATCATTATTCTACATTCAAGAGGAAGACATCAATTATATTAATACAACTTCCCCTGGTGTGATAAACGCATTCCATGACAGCAATTAAGTTAATCTCCTCTGGTAGTGAGGTTTTGTGCTATAGGAAATCCCACATGAGAATGACCATAAGACTCCATGTCATGTAATTTCATGTCTTGAAGGTAGCCCATCTCGTTCTCTGGTGAATCATAAGTTTGATTAGATTACTTTGTAAAGCAGAAGTGGAAGCTGAACCAATCACAACTGTGTTGAAGACAGGAAGGAAACAACAAGCACAACTGACATAGAGACACCCAGAGCCTAACAGAGGATTCAGGTTTACAATTCCATATGCCAGTCATTATAACCCAGGTTCATGAAACCGGCTCAGGTTTATCCCCCTAATTGTAAAACCTTCCCTTAGGGTAAGAAATTACACCTATTTGGCATTACTCAAGGGTTTCTAACCACTTTTTTTATGCTGCTGCTTTCCCACACATCCAATTGTTTATATCTCATCCCTATCTTTTACTCTTCTGGTGTGTGAGTTAAATAAGTTCTTAAAATTAAGTGAGATGAAACCAAGAGCTGAGACTCATGTTCATGTCACTAGAAGCAGCAGTTCAGTTTAGGATTTCCGGTGGCACCACATAGTGGCATCTCTTGACACTCAAGGTAAATCCCTTTCTCTTGACAAACCATAATGGGCATTTAGGAAACGTGCTTTCATCACATGCAAACTCTCTCCAGTAAAAACCTACTGCTGCAGCTGAATTCTCTCCTGCTCTTTCACCTATCTGAACATGGGCATCTCGTGCCATCTGAGTGATTTCAAATCAGCCTGATTTTCTTCCAGTTGCCAGTCCAGAAAGGTATATATCTTCAGTAGAACCTATAAGCATTTCCATGCATGGACTTTCTGGATCTCATGTGATGTCCAGACAAAACCCATCACCCAGTTGTCCAGCTAGCAGAATCTGAACCTCCCATTTGTCCCTCAGAGGAGAACATATTCTCACTAAAACAATAGAAGAAAGTAGATAATGTCAGTAGCAGGCATTTTATGATTAAGAAACATGAAGAAAATAGAAGGAAAATTAAAAAGTGAAACAGTCTGATGCATATATCTGATGCAAAAATTCAGAACAGCTCTTCTGTTATGGCCTTTGGAGCCAGGAGCCCGTTCTTGCTGGGAGCGAGGTGAGGAAGAATTATCCCTGTTTGGAAACAACTGCGCTCATTCATCCAGAGAACTGGTCTTCTCAGCAGTAGAGGTAACAGTGGGATTCATGATGGCAGTGATGGCAGCTGTCAGTTCTGTAACACAAGGAAGGCCCTTGCCATCTGCATGCTCTAGGCAGACAGCTGAAGGAAGCCACAGACCCCAAGGTGTCACACTGAAGTTTTACAAATGTCACACTGCGAGCCCTTCAGCACTGTAGCTGAAGACCACCTGCATGATGAATATTCCATTGGAAGAAAATTACCTGGAAGTTGCCATCTTATCATATCTTGAGGTAGCACTGAAGAATTCATGTGTGTCTATGCAAATTCAACAGAAGAAACCTGTCTGTATGCTTTATTATTTATAAAGATAAAAATATCCCTTCATTTAAAAATGAATCCACAATTCATACAACCTGTGGGTTTTGGTAAATATGCTTTATATTCTATTTGGCAGCAAAGAAGGTGAGAGAGTCACAAGCCCACAGAAGCAGGAATGTCTTAGTTTGGATGAAAAGTCTGTTTAACCCTCCGGATGTTTAGCTTTCTTGTAGGTTTTATCATAACTCAGATTCTTTAGACATTTTTTTTCCCCTTTTTTTTTTTTTTTTAACTCTCCTTAATATCCCCTTTTACTGTACTTTACTGTTTCTTTTTCTGGCCTTTTTTCATGTTTCCCGTACTTTAATTCTACCTTATCAAAATTCTTCTGTTGAGGAACACCTTTATTGCAGTCAGCTCAGGGTACAGATACAGTGCCAGCTGCAGGTTGAGCTCTGGGTGGCTGGAGACAATGATGCCAGAATGATTTTTGCTTTTATATTTCCTTCATATATATATATTCTAGCTCTATCGTTGTATAGTTATATAGTTCCTAACTATCCCCAATACTTTTGCCTACCTTGATAGGCAGAAAGAAAAAACACATTCCAGAAGCTCCAAACTGGGCGTCCAAGGCCCCTATCCTATCTTGGTTCTTCCTGGGAGCCAAGGTTGAAACCAGATCTCAAGACACATCTTCATAAACAAAGTTTAGTTCCTATCTAAGGAGGGAGGGTTTGGAAAAGGGTTGAACCGAGGAAAAATTACCTCACCACTTATGTCTCTAATTGGGGATTTTTGTCTGTTATGCTAATTTTCTAAACTCATAAAACTGTATTCACCCCGTGCAGGGGTGGGCATTTTCCATATCTGCTCCTTGGAGTCCTCCAATAAAGACCAGCCTTTACATTACCTCCTATACTAATACTGTCTCGAAAGTCTGTTGTTTTGTTTCTAGGTCCTTAAGCCATCAACAAGAGCCCATGAACTGCTGACCCTTCGCATAACAAAGGGCTCAGGGACCTGGGGTGACCAGGACTTGTGGTCACCCAGGTGATCAAAAACTGTGTCACCCAGTGACACAGCAGAGGCTCAGGATTTAGTAGGAAGAGACGAGACTTCTTTGAGGTTTCTTTAAATAGGCTTAAGAAAAGACTGGAATGAAGGGATTCACACATTTCCTGCTAACTTAATGATATATAGGTGTGAAAACTCAGTCTTAGCTGTGTTCTATGCATCAAAGCAATTGAGCTTCTCAGTGGACTTTCAGACATAGAGTCATGAAGAACAGATTCTTTTCATATACAAGGTCTAGTAATAGTAACAGAATGAGACCTATGCAAAGGTCTCTAAGCAGTGAGGGTTTCTTTAATGTTTCCAAGAAGATAAAATTATATTCTGAGTTATGCTTGGAACAATTGCATCTTTTGATGACCTGAGATTTGGAATACATAGATTTAGTGCGCTAACATTAGCTAACAGAGAGAACTAACAGAGAAGGCCAACAGACACTGCCGTTTGAGCATAAGGATAAAAGAAGGGGATGTCAAAGGGGGCCTCATGTGAAATTTTGTTGCTGTAATAGTCTCACACATGGTGATAACATCATAGGGCACTTTCTTCTGTAGGTATTAGAGCAGCTGTCCCTGCAAGGGTAGAGGCTTCGACACAAACTTGGTCTCAGGCAGCAGAATCAACCCTACAAGTTTGAGGCTGAAGGAAATTCCAAGAGAGATGCACTTCTATCCTGTGGGGAAGGTTTGCCATCATGGAGGAGCTGTCCTGGCAAGTGGAGGAATTAAGGGCAGAAATGAGCATCAGAGAAGAAGAAAGGGAAAAATATAGGATCATCACTGAGACTCAGCAGCCTGAAAACTTCACACACCATCTGCAGAATAGCAGCAGTCAGGGTTCATCTCCACCATCAATGTAAATGAAAATTTTGGAGAGGGGGAAGGATGGAAAATTAGTGACTGGACAGGATTGCTACCTGCCAGGGATGTTTAGCAAGAAGTGCCAGGTCCTGCACCTGGAGAGGAACAGCTCCATGCACCAGTATAAGCTGGGGCTATCTAACTGGAAAGCAGCTTGGCAGATAAGGACCTAAGGATCCAGCTGGGCACCAACTTGAACATGAACCAAAATGGTCTCTTTGACACTCAGAAGACTGTTGGTATCCTGGGCTGCATTAGGAGTGAAGCCTACATGTCAAGGGATGTAATCCTTCCCCCATACTCAGCACTTGGTGAGACCACACCGGGAGTGCTCTGTCCAGCTTTGTATTGTTCCATACAAGAGAGACATGTTGAGATTCCAACAAAGGGACATTAAGGTGGTTAAGGGACTGGAGCATGTCTCATATGAGGAAAGGCTAAGAAAACTGAAACTTTTCAGCCTGCAGAGGAGACAGCTCCTTGGGGATCTTACTAACATACATACATGGCTGAAAGAAGGGTGGGAAAAGGCTCTTCCCTCAGGTATCCCATGACAGGAACAGAGCAAATGGGCACAAACTGAAATACAGGTGTTTCATTCTAAACATCAGAAAACACTTTTTCAGAGTGAAGGTGACTGAGCAGTGGCACGGGTTACGCAAGGGTGTTGTGGAATCTTCATCCTTGGAAATATTCAAAAGCTGTCTGGACATGATCGTGTGCTACCAGGTCTGGGTGGCCCTGCTTGACCAGAGAGATGGATGAGATGATCTTGAAGTCCCACTTCAGCAATTCTGTGATTCTGTCACATAGCTCAGATTTACCTCTTCCTGAGGATTGAGTCAATAGAATCAAGTCCTTAACTTGTGTCTTTTGCTTATAAACACCTATATGATTTTGATTTATTGTGCACTAAAACTAAAAAACAATATATATTTCTCAGTCCAATACATTTACAGCACATTTGACTATATTTTTAATTAGGAGTCCAAACAAATTTCAGTGAAAAAAAAAGTTATCAGGATTATGAGATGCTAGTTAGAGTGTGGTGAGGGTAGGTGGTTCAGTTTTGTTAATGAACATTTCTACATGTAAGTGTTGTAAACTATCTCTGAACTCTGTCCTTTGCAGATTCTGCTATTCAGGGAACAAACTGAATGTGAGCAAGGGATCCATGCATAAGTGAATCTAAGACCTACAGAAATAATTTTCACATGTTCTCTATCATAAATAAATGTAGCAAGGAAGAGGAGACATATCAGGTAAGTACAGTAAAGCTGTATTTTTTACCAAGTCTCTAACTCAGTTTCTGTCTTTAACTAAAAATGACTCACAAATTTAAATAATACATGGCAGGAATGGAAAATCTTATGAATTACTGAAGACACTGGGACAGCTAAAATAATCTAAGAAATTCAGACTTCACTCTGGTCTGCCCATAAAAGAATCAGAATCAAGAAATGGTCGTCAGGCTGCTGGGGATGTGCACAGGCAGTGTATCTCACTATATACTTCTGCAACAAACCCCGTGTACAAAGCAGAATTTTTGCTGACTAATTATTTTCTGCTATTAATGATGCTTAAATGTGACCAATAATGTAGATTTTCCAGAAGCTTATCTTGCCTACTGTTTGCACGTGTCTGCGACTTCAGCAATTGCAGTTTGTTCTTTGTAATGAAACCATATTTAAATGTCCAAAGCATTTCCAATTACCTTTGCTTCCTGTGTCAAGATTGTACTTTCCACCTCTCTGACTGCAGTCCCTGTTGGTTTGCCCTCCTCACAGCCATTTGAAATTTTGCTGCAAATACCATTTTCCTATTTCATTACTTTGGATCATCTTGCTGCTCAGCTTTGCGTTCTTTTCTTAGTGCTCCTTTATGGTACAAATTAAGTGACTTGTTTCCATTTCAGAAGCTTTCCATGACATTTTCAATTTTCTATAATGTTAGTCCCATCACTTATCTGAAGTTCACTCCCCAACTCCCTGTATTGTTGAGTAAGCATCTTTTTTTTTTCCTTTGTTGCCAAGACATGCCCCTCACTGAGAAGAGTTTCCCGTAATATCATTTTTTTTTCTTATTATGTCTACAAAAGACATGAAAAATAAGAAGGCAGTTGTAATACATTACCTATCTTGCTGGGTAACTTTGTCTCATTGCCTCCCTGTACTGTGCCATCTGTCTTTCTGTACTTACTTGTTATCCCACCTCTTTGGAGCAAGGATTTTTTTTTTATTCTTTGATTGCAGACCACCTTTTTAAGTGGGCCACTATTTCAGAACTAGACTTCCTAGACGTTGTAGGAAGTACAAGAGTACTTGTAATGGGTCAGGAAGAAAAAGATGAATCATGCTCCAAGATCTTGCAATCTAAGCCTAAAACTAGAAATGGCAGATGGAAACTGACAGACAGATGGTGTTGAGCAAAAATTAGTACAAACAATTACCAATAATATAAATAATACAAACAAAAGGAATACACATATAAATAACAGTCATACATATGATATTCATAAATAAAATTCTGAATAAGAAAATTAGACATATGTATAAGAAAAGCATTTATAAATTGAAAACTAGCTCACAATAATATTATTTTTACCATTGTCAGATAACTTAAGATTTTAAAAATTTAGTTGCCTTGCCTAGGTTAGATTTCCTCAGTAAATAATATATTTTGAGGAATGTGCTCATATCGCCTAAATTTAATCTTTTTACTACAGAAAGGAAAAGAAGCACTTCCAGAGGACAATTCCTATAATACTAAGACATGATATGCCAACCATTATGAGAATCTATATAGAAAATTCAGATAAAATCTTCTAACTTTAAAGTTAGAAAAGGAAAACGAAGGTGTGCATATATTGGAGAAGAGATAGGAAGCCTGGGAAATAGCTGAAAATTGAACCTAGAATTCTCAAGTCTCAACTAATCGTCATAGCTCTGAAACTTCCTTACCAGGAACCAACAGCCCAGTAATAACAAGGTAGATTTCCAGGGTCTTACAGGGCAGGATGTGAAGGACCCTGTTTTAGTCTTAAAGTAAACAGACTTTAAATAGAAAATATCCTTGCATTTCAGACAATTACAGCTAATCAATCTATCCAAGTCTTCCATCAAAAATTAATAAATAATTTTCCTTGAAAATTTAACATTTATTTACTTAACAGCTTCTATGATTTTTGATAATTACATTTGGTACAAGATTTTAAGGATAATATGTTTATATATTGGGAGCTGTGCTATATTTAGGTTTGTATTTTGCCCTCTTGTAGCTGAGCTCTAAATTATTACGTTGTATAGCTCTCTGGTTGATAAAACAACATATAAAGTCACTATTTCTGCAGTCAATATTTGGATTACTGGGTCAACATCTTGGCAAGTGCACGTGTATAAGGCTTCAAATGATTAGAGAGTATGTTAAATGTTACTATATAAACTGATACCAGGAATCAAGTGGAATTAAAATGTAGTCAATTGGGACATCAAACCACAGCCCTCTTTTATTCAGATGTTTGAAAATGTGAAACACACAAGAAATTGTGAAAAACAGCATCAGTGCTGCTGGAGAAAAAGGAGGGGAAACAAAGGAAAATATGTAGATAAAGGCGTTATTAAAGTATTAACTTTCATTCTCTTTTCACCTTTCTACTTCTATGTTATGCACCCATTCTCATAACATTCATGTTTTACACTATAGAATTTGACATTTTACTAGAAAAGGGGAAGAAGCAATGTATTTCAGCCATCAGTTACTGGGTATTTCTGCAGTTTCATATATGAAGTTTTCATTGTAAGCCAGACATTTGGCAGTGCATTCCTCCTCTGCCCTTCTGAATATCTATGATAATTTTGTTTAGTGAGGGTGGAATATAAATACAAAAGTGAGGATAACTTGGTAGTCTGTGTCAGAAAGTGCTTTTGCAGACACAGATGATCAAGTTTCACAGAGCACACTGAAGTGCTGGGTGTCTGAACCCCAGTGCTTGTTGCATGTTGCACAGAGCACGACTGGGGTGTCTCAGGGGTAGGAATTTTATCTGTCTGGAACACTCCACACTCATGTACCATGTGCCATTCATGGCATGGATATCCATGGGCATGCTTGTCAGCTCCAGAGTCTGTGCAATTTAAAGCAATGGATTTACAGCTCTCCTCTAAAGTGAGATTTCTTTCTCAGATGGAAAGCAAAAGCTTAGCCCATTGATGTGAAAATCTCTGTAGACACCATAGTGTATGGAGATATCTGACTGAGCTTGGCTTATGAGGAAAGATAGTATCCTACAGAATGACTCAAAGAGAGACAAGGGAAATAGCTTACCAATGTTGATCTCCAAATCGCTATTATTTTGGATGTGCACTACAGACTTTTGGAGGAGAAAAATCAGCTATTAACCCAAGTGCAGAATACTCAAAAATGTTTGTGTGCTCAACAGCACTCTGAAGTGGTTTGAAAGGATTCAGACACTAAATCTCTGATCACTGGGCAGGCCAAATGACACAACATCACTACCTATTGTGATTTTATAGGGAGTTCTACATATGAACTCCTACAGACATACTAAGTTATTTAGGTATAGCAGTTATGTTGCTGAAGGCTATAAGTGAACAGATATAACACCAACAGAAAAAAAAAGCCACACGAATAATAACTTGTTTTAAAAAATTCCCCACAATGTTCAGAAATGTTTAATTCATTTCATATTACTTGCAAGAAATTCTGTCTTCATTCAGTTTGTTTGTTTTTGTTTTTTTTTTTTAATGTAGTGGCTCCCTTTTTGCTTTAGGTTTCTATTTTTTAACATTGTCGTAGGCCTGTAGTTTAAATAATTCTATTTTAATGTTTAGTAAAATACTTTAATTTCCCATATTGGTATTTCTTTCCCCAGAACTTATTGGTAATCATTAATAAGTTTTCAAAAGGTTTTCTCTGCTCTGAAGATATGTAATATCCTCATAACATAACATAACATAACATGAAAATAGTAGTGTAATGTCCTGAACTGATCTGAGATGAAAATCAACACCAGGATCTTCCTTTCCAGACATCCTAGAGGCAAAACTGGCCGAAGATTTCTTCCAACCCTTCTTCATAGCTTACCCTTCACCACTTGTGGTGTACCACTCAGTGGTGCTGGCAAAAATGGCTGTGGGGCTGACCTGAGATCAGTGCTGGAACAGAAATGAAAAGAGGAGGAAAAGAAGCAGTAATTCATTAAGATCACAATAAAGTCAAGGAAAAACAAATGTAACTGTGCCCCAAGGTGGTAGCCAAAAAGGAATGTAGTAGATTTAGATAATGTAGAGGGTTTTAATACATCTGCTCACATTATCTTGTATTAGCACTGTAGACTTACTTCCCTCAGCAAAAACCACTTTTGTAAAATGTCTAATTTTGATTGCTTTGAAATAGTCTTTTTTTTTTTGTCCCTGATCATAACATCTCAAGTTCTGTTTTCAGTGCTAGCTTGATACAGTTTAACATGAAATTTCACTGTTTCCTTCTGAAATCAGAATGTAAGGAGACATTTCTGGCATGGGGAAATAGATTACTCAGTTGTTAGCGGTGCTATTGCCACTTGCAATCGTTAGTTTCTAATTGTCACTTTTTATTTGAGAAAAAACTTTATATCCATCATTAAAAATAGTCTTACTTTTATGTGACGCAAATGAGAACCTGTATTCAATATTGGCTGTATCAAAATCAGATATTTAAATCAAAGTTCCAGTGAGATCAACTGCACCATCTGTAGTGACAAAAAGGAAAAACATTCAAGAACCTTAATACTTGGTATTTGGGTTATTAAATTTGTAGATCTGTTGAGATTCAGAAACTTACATTTCCAGCTCAAAATACAAATTCAATGCCCAGACTAAATTATATTAGTTCAAGAGATTATTAAACTGCATGGTCTTTCACAATGTTCAGCTTTAAAAGGACATAGATTTTATATTTTAATGGACTTATGCTGTGCAATTATTCCTAGAACTACTCTGCATATAATTCATATTTTTCATCACCTTAAAGATATTGGAGAATTTCTGTATTTTTTAGACAGAGGTGTTTATGAACTAGAATAATTTTTTCAGAACTTGAAACGGCAATAGATCAAAGTGATGCTTTATTAAATGTGCATTTGTTAAATACATAGGAAGGAACAACTTTTTAAGATTAAGCACCTAAATACATAGTTTATGCATTTGAATCAGTGACTTAACCTTAGGATTGTTGATAGTTGTGTCTTCCTTTGATTGCTTTCCTGCAATGAAGGAAAAATACAATTGCTCCACTTCAGCCCTGGATTTAACTGTGGTACTTCATTGTCTTATTGTTCATTGATGCTGAATGTACTAATATGAGGAAAGAGGTAAAGCCTAAAATGGTTGAAGATGTTTGACAGCAAAATTAGCTGCCAGTTTTCTAGATAAGATGTAGCATTTTTACTTAAGAGTAATCCTGCACACAGAATCTCTCTCCCCTAGGATGCCCTTGTACTCCGACGTACGATCCATTACAAGAACTTTTAAAGACAAATATCCTCCTCTCACAAAGTCACTGAGCTGCAGCAGTAAAGAATGACACAGTCCCAGATAGACAGATAAATAACACAGTCTAACACTGAATAGGGTTTGACCACTTGGGGGATAAAATGATTTCTATTTTGTTTTGTGATTGTGTGTTAGATTCAGTGACTAATGAATACACGGCTATGTCTCATCATCTGTAGCAAAGTGTCAGAAGTCCATCTTTATGGAATAAAATTTTCTGTGCTGGAACAAAGGGATTTTTCTGAAAGTATGCCTGAATGTTAGTAACTCTCTTTACAGAAGCAGCATTAGGAAAAGACGGGCTTCTCTTCTAAAGGATCACCAGAGCTGAAAAGATGCAATTTCTTACTACAAATTCATTACAAGAATCGCAGATGAAATGTTGATTGCAAAGTGGATAGTGAATTCCTACATCAGATTTATTGCAGCTAGTCACTTGGTTAAATATTTTATCACCTTCTATTGCCACAACATCCAGACAGCCCCTCCCCCCAAAATAAATGACAAAAGTCTCAAAGCTCACCTGGACCCAAACCCATGGACTGCAAAGATCAATCTCTGGCACTGGAATACTCAGAAATTTTATCTGCAGAATTTTCAGTGGTGCACAGTGAGTGATGGGTGTTGTATGAATGTGCTTCTACTGCTACAAGGACCAATTTTTTCCATATAAAATGATCATATTCCTTCAGGTAAGTGAGTATAGCATTACCAATCCGGAACATGCCTGCTCTTGTTTGCCAGCCACAAACTAATCTCACCTTATTCACCATGGCAACATTGACACAGCTGTCTATCCCTCTGTTTCCATGGTAAAGGACCGGTAGATAGTACTCCACTGCTTTATGCCAGACTTCTGATTCTGTCACAGATTTCCAAACATTCTAATGGTTAAAATTTGTACAGAAGCCTTGAAAATGTCACAACCTCTAATCTGGGTGTAAAAACCAAAATCAAAACCAAATCCCAAAAATTAAAAAACCCCAGAAACAACCAAAACCAAACTAAACTGGAGACAAAATACCTGGTCTTAAAAAAAAAAAAAAAAAAAAAAACACCAAAAAAACCAGTCTGTGAAAACAGAACCAATTAAAGTTCTTTTCCACTATAACAGATAGTGTTAAAAATGTTTTGCCAGATCACAGGATCCTTTCAAGGACTTTTTTTTCCCTGTACCTATGGTCTTTTTCAAAAATTTTTACCTCCTAAACACAGCCCTTGTCAAAACTTTCACCAGTCAGAAAACTTTGAAGCGAGAGTTATTTCCCAAGCAGTGAGCTCTTCAAAGTTCACCACACAGAGACACAACCTTAAGTTTGGAGGTAAAAGACTACAGGTAGCACTGCAGTCCTTCTCAGCAGAGTGAATTAAGAGCTCTAGTCACATTTTCAAATGCTATGTTGTAGCCAAAGTTACCCTGTAAGGCCTCATGGTTGGGTCTGAGCACTCCCAAATGCTCTGGGTGATGCACATCCTTTACTTTAGGACCCAATATGTATGAACTGCTTTTGAAATATCTCCTTCAAGCCCTGAAGTCACTTTGATGCTCTTGAAATGTTTCTCCTACCTCTGTTTGAATACAAGCCTATCAGAAAAAGTTCAGTTGTAGGGGGTTGTGTCTGTGACTGACTACCTTATGTGAGCAATGATCTGCTATAGAAATAATTGCTGCGCTTCTGGTGAGACAAATACCTGCTAGTTGCTTTGCCCCAGAGTTTTCCCTATTTTTATGACAAGTCTGTAACACTGACCTTAGTGTATGCATTCCTATGCACTTTGCTATTATTCAAATATGATGTGCTACTGACATGGTTTGGGGAATTCTGTTCAATAGCACTGATTCTTGTTTTGAATGCCAGGCCACATTTTGCAGTTTCTAAGTGTGTAGTCAGTAGCTAGTTACAGAGATGTGAACTTGAAAAATAATTTTAAAATTGTCTTTCAGAAGCATAGGCATAAATATATGAGTTTATTTCCACTTTAGATACCCCAGCAATATCACTAAATTGCTGAATCTGTGCGTATTACCTTGCTAAATACTTCAGTAGGGGAGTCAGTGCTATTGTATTTTGCCAGCAAGTTCTTAGTATTCATTTAGATTTTCCTTACTAGGTCACTTCATTAAAAAAAGATTAAAGTCTACTCCAGCTAGAGGCATAAATTCCCACTTCTGTTTTCAGAGAAGTCTGATATCAGTGCAATTCTGATATAATCTTGGTTATAAAAGCAATGTTAAACACATTCCATAGGAGACTGTACATCTCTTCTGGGTCTTTAGTGGGTCACCTAATTCTAACCTTTGTAGCACTCCAATGCAAGGGAACTTTCCCGAAGAGCGTAGCTTTAAAGCTGCAGGAGCTGAGGCAAATCCAAAGGTAAACATGACATAAAACCACAACAGTGACATCTGCTGCAGTATTTTCCTTACACCTTACTGCCAAATTCATAACTTCCCACACATGCCATTTGAAAAGAGATTCAGAGAGATCAACAATCTGAGATAGAAGTCGCCTGAAATACTTTTGAGGGAGAGAGGTTTTCCTCAAGTAAACAGCATTCTGCTTGGAGGGAAACCACCTTGGAATAGCCAGGACACAAATAGTATATCCTCTCTAAACCATGGCCAGGAAAGGGCTGCCTATGCCTATTCTTCACATTAATCCAATAATGAGAATTAAATTAAAATTTTGAGGGAAAGTGGGTGTTATTTAAATCCTTCTCCAGTCAAACAACGGGGTTTGAAACTGTGTCAGTGGGAAGGCACACACATAAAAACTCTTGAATAGAGAAGTTTTCACTCTGGATTCGCACATGTGAAACATATGCAGAAAAGCATGAGAGAGTTAGCCGTGGTATGAGCACACATTGAAACATCTGTGCTCAGCAAAAACACATCTATTTCATTAGGGTCGGTGGGTTTTAGGTGCAAACTGGTCACTAGAAAATGGCTTTGTATCAGACCCTTATGCCACAGCAATAATTTTAATGTCTTGGGGACCTCACCAGCAGAAACACGGGAATGGACAGAGTTTAACAGCAACTAGGCAAAGGCAGTTGTGAATATTCCTGATTGCTTAAAGGCTGAACTTTGGCAGCTAAAAAAGGCTTTGAGGTCACAGATTCCACATGCTAAGTCCCCTTCTGACTTCTGACTCCAGTCAGCTGAACTGCGCTGACTTTCATATTTTTACTCAAAAGATTAAGTGTATTCATTTGGCTGTGCATGTTGCAAGAGCACTAAAAGAGTGCTAAAGTACATGCTCACCATGGGCCTGATCAAAGCCCTCTGAGATCAATGGGAATATTTCCTTTGACTTCAATGGGCTTTTGATAAGATTCCAAATTACCCAGTGGAAAGTTAGCCTCTGAAGGATGGTCCTGATGTTAGCATACCCATGGGCATGGCACTCAAAAGGATCTGGCTCTGCACCTGGGTGATACACTGTATCTCACACTAGAGCAGATGCAAGTGTGGCATCTCGTTCTGATATTTCATAAAATACCACAGTTGTGATAAAGGAAGCATATTTTGATTGACAGCTTCCATACTAGCTGGTACTTGAAACAGCTTGCATCCACATCAGGATCTGGAAGGAAGCCAGACCCCATTCACAATAATGGGACATCATACAAATATCAACAGGGCTGTATCCAAACCAGCTGTTATTAATAACTTCATGTCTTTTAAGAGGAAGAGAGGATTTCAGCCATTTGAAAGGATTTTTCAAATGAATAATTATACTGTTTGGTGATGTTTAATTTCTGTTTACCTCTGAATGCTTCTAAAGTTTCAGCTAGTGGTCCCATATGAATTGGATTTAGAAATACAATTGCTGTTTAATTTGGCTGATTCACTTGAGATGTTGATGCCTTAGGTAACCCTGACTCAGGTTTGGAACCAAGTTTTGCATATGATTCTAGTCCAAAGTGTATCCAAAGACATTCTTTTGGATACAAAACTAATAATTGACGTGTAAACTGAAGTGGAAAGATAAACAAAATTTGTTTACAATTTGAGAACTAACTTAGATCTTACACTGAATAACATTCAAAGCTGGTTGCATCTTCCACACCCTGGTTTCATGGTTACCAAACTGACCCTGGATTAAAGATTATTTATAATGATTGTAATTATAATTCTTGTTGATAGATATATATACTGCTGTTAGACATATATTATTAGTAGATATTTAGAATATTTAGAATAGAGTCTCAACAAGGTAGAGGCTCTGTCAAGCCTCTAAAGGGGGGAAATGATGCCTTAGGTTTTAACTTTTACATTTTTCAGATCCTGTACTGCTTAGTGTGTAACTCTGAGCTTTCTTGTAGCCTGTTAACTTCTGCTCTCTCAGCTAGGTAGACATAACAAAACCTCTCCAGGCTGCTCTCCAAGGACACCCAGACCGTCCTAGGCCCAAAAAGTATAAACCAAAAGCCTCTAACGGGGGGCAAGCAGAGGGGAAATTACATCATTAAACTGAAGCTTTAATTGGAGAATTAACCCTGATATGCAAATGAACCAAACCTATAAAAGTGTGAAGAACTCGTGACCTGTCATCCATCTTGGGGTCCATCTTGGCAGTAGCCTCTGGCTCCCCAGGGTGCACCTTTGAAGGCCTTTCAAATAAATACCTACCTTATTGCCTTACTCCTGTCTAGTCTTTCAAGGCATCAATGTCTTCTGCATTTTTGTTACAGGAGGTGATTTTTTGAAGAAAATTGAAGGCAACAGAATGTTGACAAAAATAAAACAACATGAAGCTGGAGTTTAGAAAACTGTGCTTTGGTATAAGAGCCTGCAGACAGTTTAGAAAATAAGAAAAAAAAATATTTGCTGTTGTTGTAGAAAAGCTTCAACAATTGGAGATTAGAAGTGAACAAATAATTCACAGTGAATCATGTCATCTCCATGGAATTTTCCAGGGTCTTAATTCTATTTTACCTTAAGAGCTATCTTGAGAGTAGATGTGTTACTCTTTTCTGTTTTACTACTTACTTTCTTTTTATTAGAGAGAATTTCCTACAAATAGACATTCAAGTTCAGCTCTATCTTTTCTTCAGCAACAGCTGAAAATTTTTAGATGTTTTATGGAAAAGGTTTATTCCCTGTACTAGGAGGCTGTATTAGAGTGAATACAAACATAAATGACAGTGGGAAAATAAAGAAAAACATAACCTCTAAGATTATGTCGACTGAGATAGAAGGGGTAAAAGGGGTAGATGTGTGGTCAAATTTACAACCAACATAGAGTTTCATAGCTCTTTTGGGTAATTTAGATATGACATTTTCATATGAACAGATTGTCGACTCTTCTTTTGATACAGTTTCTACTCTTCCGTTGATATAATAATCTGTGCATGTGTATATATATATATATATATATATATGTATGTATACATACAAATGCATTTATACCTCAACAAAAAAACCCATACAGATATTAATGTTAGAGGAACCCTGTAAAATGTATTTTCTTAAGCCTGATATGGAGGAGTTACTTTGAATGGCAGACTTCAGAAGAAAACCAAAAATATATAAGTGGGCAGATGTATGCAGGGATTCTTTAAAATGTGGAGCAAGTTGCAAAAGGATTTGGTTGTGATATGAAAATTGCAGAGGGAGGAGAGGGAGAGTATCAAAGGAGACTTCTGTTTCTGGATGACTGAGGGTGGTAGCATGAAAACTTTAAAGGAAAGCTTTAGACAGTTCAGAAAAGAAAGATTATGAGCCTGTTTTAGTCATCCAGGTTTTGAGAAATTAGTGAGCTGCTTAAGATGAGATATGTGACTTTGAAAGAATAAAGGTCTTTTTGAAGGTTTTGTTTAGGATGTAGTAGTGGAAAACCCTGCAAGCATACAGGGGAG